>JAQGAF010004475.1:0-14296 GCA_034687865.1 Kryphioiulus occultus
TTATTCGCAGAGATTTTATGTATACAATTTTTCAATTTTTTATCATGTCAGGGGTGGGAGGGGAACTTCCCGTTAAGTTGTATTATTTTGCATCTAATACTCAAGACACACCGAACTAAAACCTAGTTTTACTCAGCTGAGTTTTAGAAACTGAGTAATAGCTGTGTGTTTCCCACAGGCAACCGTTGGCAAACCGTACATGTACGAGTTCTTGAGTACCCGATGTTAAAAATCGCGTTAAACATTGGCGTCACCTCGATCTGACCTCCACACCATGTTACAGTAGGTCCACGGTTCCACGCCTTTGTGAAGGCATCACACATTCCAAAATAGCGCCTGGACATACTGTACATGTACATGTCGACAAAAAAACTATGAAATTTGTCGACAAACGTGACTATAGTAGGCTACATGTACGCCAATGTTGTCAGAATAGGAAGGTAGAAAGGCAGCAACGCCATTATGATGAAGAATTTTGGTATATTTTGTAGAAGAGGCCTATTTTAGAACTAATGTACATGTATATTTCAAGTGTTTCAATTTTTTTTGAAAATGATAAAATCAATAGCTTACCTTTACATAAATTAGTAGCTCATTAGCCTCATCAGACGTAATAACACTCGAGAATTTTCGCCTTGATTTCTCTGCCAAGCTTACAAAGACTTTGCGATTCTGAAGAATTTTATGAAAGCAAAAAAGAAGTCAACCTCAACATTCGGCACAATTTTTGCGAAATAATGAGCGTAGAGTAGAAAAAAATGTGGGCAAAACGCAAGTACTTTGTCACTTCCCTTGCACTGAATCTGCGCATGTTCCAAGTGCCATTATGCAAAGTTAGCCCAAGGTCAAGTCAGGTCAGCTATCCGTGTAGCTGTAGATTCGGACAAGGTTTTCGGTATCGCCTCAAAACTGCAGTTTCAAGGTTATCAAAATACAGTCCGTGAAATTTTTTTTTGCAATTCTAGGTTACATTCTTTGCCTATAAAGAAAACAATGGAAGAGATGTGTATGTACTGTACATGTAGCTACTGTATTTATGGTTATACATGTAACTTAGAAAAGATATTTTGGGAATTTGGCTACTACAGAAAACATCAAAACATGTTCAAATTCTTGAAAACGTCCAAAGTACGAGAGCACTGTCGATAAAATATGGGAAGGCAATCAGTACAAATTCAATTTGATGAATATTCAGTCAGATTCTAGACACCCAATGAGAAAATGTCGATATGAGAAATCCAAACAATGAGGAAATTTAATACGGTACTTTTTTTAATTTTTATTATTGCCTGTCAACGAAGGACTGGAAATAATAAAAATACTGGTAAACGTTGATTATAGGCACGGTTGCACCAACAAAAGTTAACCAAACCCCAAGGTAAACCTCTAGTTACACAAGGAAAAGCATTGTATCACAGAAAGTTAGTAGTTAACCATTGGTAACCATGAGGAAAAGTTAACCCAAATAATGACAGGGTTAACCTAAAGTTTGTAATAAAAATGGAGGATGAGTAAGATGAAGATAAATAATTTGTGAACATAATCAAGATCGCATCAATTCGATGACTATGATAATGTCAAATTCAAAACAAGTTTTAGGTTAAATAAAACAACAGTTTGAAACTATACATGTACTTAATTGCTCAAGTAAGTTGAATATTTCATTGATGTCCAGGTTGTCTAAAGGTTTACTAACCTTGTGTTAAAAATCCCTATGGTAAAAAGGCGCAACAGAAATATACAAGCACAAACCCTCAGGTTAACTTGTTGTTATAGTTAACCCCAGGTTATTTATACTTCCATTTAACCTACAATGGTGCAAACGGGGCCTAAGAAAACATCGATAGAGAAGCTCATGGTACAAACGTGCTGTTGTGCAATCAGTAATACTGCCTTTACTAGTAGTTGAATAATTATCATACATGTACATGTACATGACCTCAGAATACTGAGTTCATAAACATTACGTTGGAAACTGATGACATTTTAGTCAATTTTAGACAAAAGCCTGAAATTGCTTGACAACATATTTTGTAAGTTCCATAGCACTGCTGATACATGTGCTGTACATCAATGCCAACAATTTCAGATGATAAGAAAATTATTTATTATCACCAGCACACTGATATTTGAGCCAGCATTAAAATTCTCATACATGTACATGTACGTGTACCTAAACTATCTTCCGTGCACCCAAAATGGAAAGGGGCTACGCTCGAATTCGTCAGTTTATCAGAAAAAAACCCTATCAAAACGAGAAAAGCCTGAATCTCTGGAAAAGGTCTGCATCCACCATCCAGCATCCTGCATCCAGTACTTAAGTGTACAGTACCAGTTGTGGCAACACGTACGGCCCCGCCGCTACTTATCGCTGCCGTTAGCCTGCATTGGCTTCTGATCGATAGCGGGCGCAGGAAATAAGAGGCAAGAGCAATACAATTTCAGGCCTTCGGTGCACCTAATAGAAGACGACGGGGCATTAAAGTTAATGCGGGAGATTCCATTGTTTCCACGCGTGAATCCGGGTTCCGTCAAAGCCCTCAAACTCAAAAGGCCGCCATCATATGCCCCAAACCACGTCGTCATATCGCCCGTTAAAAAACCTGGGTTAAATCCCAGTTCACCCTAACCGGAGTTTGGTGCAAATGTCAGCTCACCACTGCCGCATACCCTTGTTTTCGCCTGAAAAAGACGTCCTCGTGCTGCCACCTTCAAGATCACATGAAAACCTAATACACTGTACATGGTTCATACCAAAATTTACAACTAAATTAACCTGACTTTCCCTGACCAAATCTGATGAATTCCCCTGACTTATCAAGTAAAAAATGGCACGTGTAATTAAAATTAACTATCTGCAACACAACAATTAACTATGTTTTTGTATTTTTCTGTCATGATGGCCAGCCAAATCTTCAATTGAATTTCCCTGATTTTCCCTGAATTTTTAGAAAATATAGATCTGATAACGAAATGTTGGAATTAGCCCACAATTTTATAAGAAGAAATAATAATATTAATAATTAAGAGACTGCCATAGGCGAAATTTTAGAAAAACTACTAGAAATATTGGATTTTTAGTGTACTAATATTAATAATTATGCGAAAACTAGTGGTTGAAACCACTAGACCTCAAACACTGCATTTTTGAGGACTTCTTTGAAATATTAAAAAATTCTTCATAACGACGGAAACGCCGTAGGCAAATTTTTTTTAATCAAAAGTAGTGCATTTTAGGTGAATTTTTCACAAGGAAAATTAATGATAATGAAAACGCCATAGGCGAAATTTTTAGAAAAAGTAGATCACAAATACAGCTTTTCTAATGCTTTTCATGAGAAACTTATAACAATCAAAATAGTTGTGACACAACAAGTTTCCAGACATTATGAATTTCCCTGACTTTCACATGAATTTCCTTGACTTAATGGTCAAAATGTCAAGAGTTCCCTGACTTTCCCGGTCTACATTTCATTTCCCTGACTTTCCCTGACAGTATGAACCCTGTAATACCCAATAGTACATGCTCTACAGAGATTTGTAAAGACACGTTGGAGTAACTATATCATCACAAAATCGTGATTTCAGATCATCCCTACCTGTCCTCACTTGTCATCATTTGACTCGCATCATAAACCATATAGGCGAAAAATCTTTTTTTTTTTTTAAATGGGTGAATGTTGATAAAAACGATGTGTTTTAAACCCAATTTTTACTTAAAATATCGTTGAACAGCATTAGGTTCACCCATCATCATCATCGGTCATCAATGGGCCAATTCTCCCCAAGATCATGCCCTAAGTAATTTCAAGTTGTTCTAAATACATGTGTACATATTAGGCAGATAGAATATTATTCGCGCCATGTATGTTTCAAAATATAAAATGCAATATGGCTAAAATGTACATAATCCCTGCTGACAACTGCATTATTATTATAAGAGGGTAATTCAAAAATTAAGGTGATTTATTTATTTAAAAAAGAACGACACATTATGTGACAAAATTGAAATGTACACTTTGTAAAGCATTTAATACTCTATTATTCACGTTATTTCCACACTGATTTCGGTGAAAGACAGTGGTCACCATGCACGTCGACTAATTGTGAACATTACCTAATAGGCCTACATTTTACAATGATGGTATGCAGAAACTTGTGAGGCGATGGGACAAATGCATCAATAAATGAGGAGATTATGTGGAAAACTAGTGTATTAAATGCTCTATAAAGTGTATATTTCAATTTTGTCACATAATAAATTAGCTTACTTTTTGAACTGCCCTCGTACATGTATGTTTAAATATGCTGTACTGATTAGACTACTTGTCTAGTATACAACTAGTATACATTTAAAAACATAAAAAGGATAAATTGTGACATCTAGGACAGGTTTTTTCACCTGTCGTTAATAAAATACCAGCAAGAATCTTTCCAAAAGCACTCTTGGATTTATACTGTCATGTTTCACATACTAGTAGTTTCCCAAAACTCCTAGCGTTCTTCAATAAAAAGTGTAAAACCATTGTTTGGTTTCTCCGAAGATTCCACATCCTCCACAAAATATTCCTGGCCTCTTAAAACATCGTTTTTCACTTTTCCCCAAAACATGCCCTATTTTTGCCGTATAAATAGTGTGCAATGCAAGCTCATCTCGAGTTATTTAATTTCCCGGCTCACGATCCATGATTGGATTTCAACCCTCAAAAGCTGCAGATCTTTTTCATAAAAGACACAAAAAATCCGTGTAGGAAGCAATGCTGCCAGACGTTACCTCTGCCAATGATTCCTCACTGGAAAGAATAGGATAGATTTGCTGGAACGCCGCACCACTCGCTGATGAAGCGAAGCACATCCTGGCATTCTTCGCTTCGAGACATCTGCATAGGAAAACCCATTTAAAATTCAATCAATAATCTGGTTTGAGAGATGTAAGCACAGGAATTCGAGCAACAGCTAGACGCTACCTTAGTGGCCATTAAAAATTTGTTCCAGTCGTCCTTGTTGGCTACCTTGCCGGCATTCTTGAACTCCACTTTGTTTTTGAACACTGGATAACCTGAAAAAAAATTGTGGTGATATAAGAACTAACCCGATAACTACTTCAGATACGCTAGAACGCTATATGATCTTTTTTGCTTTTATGCTCTGTCAAATGGTGAAACCATCAAGGACATGAACCCCCTTTTTTAAAACAGTAAATATGAAAAAAAAAGAATATTTTTGAAAAATATTCTCGAGGTAAACTTTTTATGATCCAACAGGTGAAAAAACGTCTAATAAGATGCAAACAAAATGGTATCATAGTTTGCTTTCTTTTTTAAAAATACAGACAGAAACAACTTTCGATTTTCTTGCACATTTCAAATTTGCCTTTATGCTATCCAACATTTCTTTTTTTGAATTAAAAAACCACTTGTCACAATTTTCGATTTTCAAGGACATTTCAAATTTTCCTTTGTGCTATCCAACGTTTTGTTTTGAATTAAAAAAACACTTGTTAAAATTTTTCGTCGTCATACCTGTAATAACACAGGGTGGCGATTTCTCTTCGGTCCCAGCAGCGGTCAAGGAGGCCTCAAAGGTCATCCTCTCGTCAATGGGTAGGGCCTGTTCGATGCGATGGTCCATGGACACAGCCAAAACCCATTCTTTAATTTCTTCATGCTGGGCCTCCTAAATTCGGATGAAAAATCCAGAGTGGTTAGGAATACTCCACACCTCACTTGAATTAAATCACAAATTTCATCAACACAAATCAACAAATGTGAAAAATATTTCTTTTCAAAAATCACATATTTTCAAATATTAGCTAATTTTTAGAACAACTAAGGCCTTCAGTGAAATACATGTAAATAGATTAACATACATACATGTATATTTGTTGAATCTGATTTCCAAATCCCTATTTCCGTTAGTCAGGCGACAAATGAATTAACTTTTTCTTTTGAGAATATTAATTTTCAAGAAATCCCATTTCAGACACAAATGTAAAGACGAAAACCTCGACGTTAATCCAATAATCTGAATAACAAATGGAATAGCCACTTTTGCTGAACAACAAATGGAATAGCAAGTGGACATGAAAGCCTAGGTTCGTGAAATGCAACAATGATGTTTCATTCTTTCGAGGCGTGGGAGTAGTCTTATCCACCCTCGAGGGAATTCCCTTACAAGAGCAGACACAACGTTGACAGTAATTGAAAACTCAGGTTTTTTGTGACAAGCTTTCGTTAAACTTTGGCATTTGGGCGATGGTGAAGGCCTACGACTACGAGTTAACAGTTAAGAATAATAACCTACGTGACGGCTTGTATTTTGATACGCCCATACAACAAAACCTTTATGTGCGTGAAATCGTTGGCAGGCACATCATTATTTTTTTTTGATAAATTTTGGTCCAAAATGAAAACTTTGCTGATATCAGGGTTCATACCAAAATTAAATAACAAATATCACATGTAAGAAAAATTAACTTTATTTTCCACACTTTGCCCATTCATGCACATGTATCTGATATTTTAAAATTTTTTCACATGCAAATATCTGATGTTTCACAATTTTCATATTTGAAAAAAAATTCCCATTTTCAATCGCATTTTCTACGATGGATTTTAGCACGTTTCTTTAAAAGGGAACGCCTTAGGCGAAATTTTTGAAAAACTCTACTGGAAATAACGAATTGGATTTGTAATTTATAGGGTGTTTTTCACAAAAATAAATTGAAAATTTCCAGTCACAAAAAATTTACCCTGACTCCCACCTGACTTTCCTTGACTTTTTGGGAAAATGTCCACATTTCCCTGACTTTCCCTGACGGTATGAACCCTGGATATGCAACTGCAGCGTCATTTCAATTTATTCTAGCATGGAATGTTGATATCATGTATATGTACAGTAAATTCAACCACATTATTTATTGCATTTACGTTTTGCAAAAACTTCATGATTTAGAACCTAACACCTGTTGTTAAAAAAATAAGATAAATAAGGCAGCAAAATCGCTAAACTGCTAAAAAAGTTGCATACGATTTCTTAATTTTCCTTTTGTGGATTTTTTTCAGGTTATTTCCCATGATCTTCATCCCTTTTTAGCATTTTTGCATATGGCAACGCCGTCAAATCTCAAACACCATTCACATTTTTTTAAATCTTTTTCGCAAATTACACATGATCCCTTCAATTTTGAAGAATAGGCACAACCCCGAAGCCATTAATAGGGCCTAAACGACCTCACTGACAACAGTACAAATATTATTTATTTGCCGATAAAACATTATTGAAGAAATGAAAAAAATTGACAACATTTGTCAAAATTCAGCTGCATAAACCCACTTACGTCAACGTGAAGTTTTTCTGGCAAAGGCACTTCGAAAGGAATGTCCGTGTCCTGAAAATCAGTGTTGTCGAGCATGTTTAGCGATCCTTCCTCGATGGCCTGAAATTGTGATGCAAGCGTATTAAATTATTGTTCATTCGAAATTCCTGTAATCAGAACACAACTCGAAATGCTTACCTCACACAGGTCCAGGTAGCGATTTAACAATACAAACGCCAAGTTTTCCCAGCCAACGTTCTGCAAGGTAATAGTTTTGGAATTTGCAGTACATGTATATTTCATTTGCTTGTGATTTTCAAAAATTCTATGTCTTTTGCGTTAAACTTGGACAACCATTTTTTAAAATGGTCGATTTCAAGGGTCTCAATTTACTAATAAACAATGTTTCAGGAAAAATTCCTTTTGCCGGCAACGATCTCTTATGATTTGGATGAAATTTGAAATCTTTCTTGTAATTCATTCCAGTAACCCGGATTAGGCATATAAAATAAAGCAATTTTGCAGTTGTTTTGGCAATAAATGTATGCTACATATTTTGGTCATTCGTGTAGCTTCTGCCAGATTATCTAATTGGTAGGGGATAAATGAAATTGTCGCCAGCTGGGATATATTGTATAAATTGTTATCAATTTTGGCAATTATGGACGTGACAGGCAGTATACTTTTGATGTTATGCCCTTCTCCAAATGTGCACAAAATACATTTCAACCCTACTTGTCGAGTATACAAAAAGCTGTTATAGCTGTCACAAATTATCCTTCCTTTTGTGTTTACTCTAACTTAAAGACGTAATTTCTTCATTTAGCTGCCCCATTGGCAGGCAATCACTGCAAGCCTACGAGCCGTTAGGAGAAGCCCAGTTTCTGATAGTGTCTATGGCGAAGCAGGGTCTAATCTGCAGTACAGCCATTCCTTTCTGCTGATCAATAGTACGTGTAATTCCAAACATGTCGGGTCAGCTGTAGTGGGGGACATGTATTGAATTTGTACATATTCAAGGGGTTAATATCGTTCAAGCATTGTCCAGACATTGCAGATCTACCATCAACCAACCAAGACATCAACCAGACCCCGCACCTTGCTCGCAGTTCCCGCCTCGTAGTATGCCTTATCCGCAGGCACGATCTCGGTGTGTCGCAGCAGCGCAATGGAGATCTTGGCAGCGATTTTGTCCAGCGTCTTCTCCATCAGGCAGGCCGACCTGGTGGCGTAGTAGTGGGCCACCAACAAGAGGGTCTCGAACTCGTCTCTGCGCGTGGCTCCCACCTCGCTCGACTTCTCCATGTTTTTGCTCTGCAAAGAAAAAGTCAGCACAGAGTGAATTTCACCGTACTGCGGTTGCAACGAGGCCATGCAGAAAGCAATAACGCCAAAGCGGTGGAAATGCGCCATAAAAAGAGGCTGAATGCTGCGGTTAGCGGAGCATTTTCACACATCCAGATTTACGAGTGCGAAAAAAAGCAGCAAATTTGAAAATTTCACGATCATTCGAAAGTAACGAGCAGATTCGCCTCTCCCAGCCGCCTCCAACAAATAAATAAGCTGATGTGCAAGCGCTTTCGGAGTGAACGATCGGTTTTAAGATATACGCCGGTTGACTTTTGCTGAAAACAAAAAAAAACTTCATTCCTGTTCGAGCTTGCTTTTACAGGGTTCATACCAAAATTTGCAACTAAATTTCCCTGACTTTCCCTGACCAAATCTGATCAATTTCCCTGACTTATCAAATAAAAAATATCACATGTATGTAAAATTAACTTTATTTTAACACTTTGCTCATTAAAGTACATGCATCTAATATTTTCAAATTTTTTCACATGCATATATGTTTTTTTTCCCCAATATTAACAAAAAATTCGCATTTTCATTCGCCACGACCCCGGGAATATTTTAGAATTGAGAAGCCATAGGCAAAATTTTTACGATAAAAATTATATGGGTGTTAATATTAACGTGAGAGCAATGCTTGCGAATTAATATTTAAGGGAACGCCGTAGGCCAAATTTGTAAAAAAAAATGTAGTCCTAATGCAATTTTGAAGACATTCTTAGAAATATTAATATTGAGGAAAATACTGTGGGCCCTTTTTATTTTAAAAAACTAGACAAGAAATAACAAATTTAATATAAGCAGGCGAAATTTTAAGAAAATCAGATCTTAAATGATGAATTTTAGACAGTACCTGCTATATTTTTGTTTGCCACAGCAATTTGCGGTAAAATATAGGAACACTTGACAAACTGTTTCCTTGTCCAACCCAAGAAACTGTCCATCAATTTAGACATATTTCTACGAAGGATTTTTAAATAGTTTCTTTAAAAGGGAACGCCGTAGGCGAAATTTTTGAAAACTACTGGAAATAACGAATTGTAGGTGTAACTTTTAGGTTGTTTTTCACAAAAATGAATTGAAATTTAAAAATTTCCAGTCACAAAACTGAAATAAAAATTTTTTTGAAAGTTTTCCCCAACTCCCACCTGAATTTTCCTGACTTTTTGGGCAAAATGTCCACATTTCCCTGACTTTCCCTGACTACATTTTATTTTCCTGACTTTCCCTGACGGTATGAACCCCATTTTATGGAGGTTCAGCCTATAGACACGTTGGAGGAGGATGAATTGCTTAATTTTTGAAACATTCGTGATCAGATAATAATACCAAAGTGAAATGAGGTTAGCTTTGAACTGAACTGGTTATAGTTTTCTCATAGTCATACCAACTCGAAGAGCGTGTCACGGAGTTCAGCCCACGTTTTGTATCCTTCCGGCGAGTTCAGGTTGGGGAGATTGAGTACATCAGTGGTGATTCGGGCATAAATGTTGAAATTCTGAAATGAAAAACCAAAGCCAGGATTGCAAAAAACCTTGGCTGGAGGCATTTCGTCAAGTGGGTTTGGGGGATTTGTCACCTGAGGGTAAGCAGGAGCACCGTGCTGAACGTACAGCTTTAAAGCATCCAATGGCTGGTTGTTGTTGATCAGTTCAGCGGCGAACAGGGCCAAGTACTTGTGCAAAATCTTGGAATTCTGCGGGAATTTGAAAAAAATCAACCTTACTTTCTGAATTCTCCTTTGGAATTAAACTTGCGGAATGACAGGATTCACGTACTTGTCGCTCGGCCATCTCCATGCACTTTCGCCACTCCCCCTTCTGGGCGTACATGTCCAAAGCTGCTAAGACGTCCACGCTTCCCAACTGCAAAAGAAAACGAAAAATGTCAGTTAATTTCAGTTAGCAAACTTTCAACTTTTTACAGCAAAAATCCTTGACTCATGTGTATATTTGTGTGGACTTTTCACAATGCAGCAATTGCAACCATGATGTTTAAAAGTTTTGTGAAATCTTCTTTAGCAATATGTAACCAATGGTAATCCTTGAAAGTATGCCATAAATTACTTTATACAGCATAAAAAAAACAGCCTGCATCCTTATTTAATTTTCTACTAAATGGAAAATAATGTACGTTTAAAAAATGAGCGGTATGATGTTATCCCTGTGATATAATTATGTCCTTTCATGCATCTTTGAAATTTTTTTTGAAAATCTCCCTTTTCGCTTTCAACTAAATTTTTAATTTTGCTTTTCTTTCATATAGGTGATCTTGTTTGCTTATGCAATACGCCGCATTACGGGCCCTTGTCTTTTACACTTTGTCAAACTGCCACGAATGGATTTTGAAAACACGACAAAGCCGTAGTGAAATATTTTCTGTTTTTTCTATTTTAGTTTCCATTTGCTCTACTTTTGTTGCATTTGCGACGATTTTGCGTTCAGTCATTTTAAGTTTCTTCTATTCTTTGCTGATGGAGCCTCGCCTGCAACTGCAAACGGGCATACGTCGGCAGCAGCTGTGCTTGTTTCTACCCCTCATTTTTGTTTTTGTCTTTTAAATCTTGTTATTCTCCTGTTCTCAACAGGAGAATAACAATCTACGTAAATTAGAATCTACGTAAATTAGCCCGGCACTCTAAAGCGTGCTTAGCGTGACCGCCCTTGCCAACGCACTTGTTTTGGTCTTCCGAATCTTCAGCTTCGGTTTGCGATTTAAATTGTAAGGTTGCCATAGAAAAGGTTTTGTGGAAAGGTTTAGACACCGAGTGCCATGTCCACCGAACATCAGCAATGGGAGTCCTCCAGTCATCTGCGTTCAACCGTTTCAGAAATAGTTGAAGGTTCCGCTTGCTCGAAGACCGCTGCTCCGGCATTGTCCAATGGGAACTTGTTGACAAGCGGAGGACAACAAACTCTGGTATCTTCTCCTTGGATTGCTATCTTGCGGCTGTACCACCTGATAATCATCCCACCAACCAGATGGCTTCATCGGAGCATAGAGTGCCCGACAAATGGAGGTTGTTGTCTTCCCGCGACCGTGCCGGGAACCTTGAGCAACTGGCAGACATAATGCTGCTCCCGAGCACGAAAATCGCGTTATTTTCGAAGTGCCGCTTAAAGTGGGTACATGCCGGGTGATAATCTACTCTCGTCGACAGCATGGCGTATTGATTACTGCTACACGACGGTCCCAATTTTCTGGAAATGATGTTGGAAGCCTTCGTTCTCCACGTTTCCTCTCTTTGCTCTTCGCTGCAGATTTTCGAGTTGAGGGCTGGTAAAGCGAAATTGCCCCATTTCGGCTGAACGCTATTAAGAATTCTAAGCCATGAATATTTCCAAAACGTACTCCACGAGTAAGAACGTATCACACACTTTACATCGCTAAATTCAAACGATTTCATTTTCCGTAGTCTTGACGTCTGAAATTCCGAGCCAAAGCCAAAGAAAATGATATCGTGACAGGATTCCCACAACTTTAGTAACAGAAAATACCCCGAATTTCCCAGGATTCCCCTGGGAATCATTGCATAAATTGGAAGAAAAATATTATCGCAATGTTACTTCAATTATCAGCTTATTTTCGTGTAAATCTTTTTCACATAGCCCCTGTTTTGCCATCTTAAAACTGTGCAAAATTCATTCCAAACGCGAGCAAATTTTCACTGTTTCCACAGACACCCTTCTTGAACCCAACTGTAAGACAAAAGTCCCTGCCAGTTAAAAAATATGTTTAAAGAAAGGATTTCATTTGGCAAACACGTCAGTTTCCCTACATAAACTCCTTTAGGATTTCTCCTTGAATCACATCCTGCAGGCCAGACGACTGTAAGGCAACTCTAAAAACCCGACTCATCAATTTTTCAACTCTTCCGATTCGCTGACCGGCTGTGACGCCAATTGCAAAATGCGGTCGTAAGCTCATTCGCATTAAGAATAAAACTGTAATGGTCCTTGCAGGCACTGGCGTAGCTAGGATTAATAAATTTCATTTATGCCATTTTCTGTCAGTTTTGCAAAACTGGGTAATGAAAATAAAATAAAGTACTGACTTAGAAATTTTTTCACCAACTTTACATTTTTGTTGTTTTAGAAGTTGGCAATGAATGGCATTTCGTAAATTTTGCAGCAATATATCAGGAACGAAACACTGCAAAACTGCAGTCATTTCGAATTTGATAAATGAAAATTATGAGATATTTTTGATTTATGTGTAGAATAATAGTGAAAACTACACAAAAATCAAAATTCTTCCAGTTACAATTCAAGCTATCATCACATAAATATGTTTTTCCCCAATGGTTCAAAAATTGTTTAAATTTCCTCCTTGAAGGTCGTTTCATTTTACTTTCCATTTCAGGTTCCAATTTGAATAATTTATAAAAATCACATAGCAAATTATAGGTCCTGAAACTTAAAGCAAATGAAACGTGTCCAGTTGGAGAAACAAGATTGTTCATGTTTTTGTTTCTGTTATATATCCACGGTTGCTTTTTCGACTTCAATCAATACAAGTAGGGGATTTCAGATCTCTTTAAATTTAAAAAAAGACGAAATTCTAGTATTTTTTTCACGTGATATAGCTGGTGTACTTTCCAGATCATATAATACCATATTTTTTCTGTCGTGGCTACACTGACTAGAGAGCAAATGCGCAAAAACAAGGCGAAACCGCTTTTGTTTTCATCCCAAACGTCTGCAATTTATTAATGGGAAACAGCCGGTTTCCGCAGCATGCCCACCATAAGTCCTGTCTGCATACCTGATCGATTTTTCCTTCGCTTTTCAGACATTCTTTGTAGCGTTCTTCCACGTATGTCTCCAATCTGAAAGAAGTCATGCAGTTTGCATTGGATTAGTTTAGTCTCTTTGGGTACTGTATTATAAAACAACCCTCTCACAGTATCCAAGGAGTGCATAGAGTGCAGGTAAAGATGTGCGTGCTGCGCCCAAATGCAAATATTTTGGAAAACCTATTCTACTGCAGGGTTTACAAGATCAGCGACTGCACGAACCAATTTGTTTTCTGTTTTGAGAAACATATAAGGAGCTAACTCAAGTAACTTCAGTTTTGAAATGTCGAAGACACGTCCCGTTAAAAAATAACACCTCCTGCAAATTAAGTCCCACATGCCATCTAAATTTGGAACGTCACAGGCTTGTTGAGTATCTCAAAACGTTTTTTTTATTCCAGATTAGCAATTTGCTAAAAAATAGAGTAAATATTTTGATTATGCATTGGAAAATTTTTATATTGCAGGATATCAGGGTTTCCACAGTTTTCGTACCATAAAATCCGGCCCTGACTTTCCCAGGTTTCCAGGGGCCCAGGCTAAAATTTTACTTTTCCCTAACCTTTAGTTTTCCCAACATGCATTATCGAGTAAAAAGACCTCGCCATTTTCTAGGAAGATAATTATTGAATTTATATAATAAAAAAACTTGTACAACATCAAACTAATTTGGCTAATTTAGAAACTCTATTGGTTTTTCCTTTCATTGTGCATAGGGCAACTTAGTATAAAAACCAGGTTACACGCCATAATCGATATATGTTTGTTTGTTTGTTTGTTTGTGGAATTTTTAACGTTGGCCTATTTTCGCACCTATTGGGCCCATCACCAAC
>JAQGAF010004476.1:0-14295 GCA_034687865.1 Kryphioiulus occultus
CTCTCCGAAACGTAGTGCATCTTTGTTTTTTAATAAAGTTTGTATCTAATTTGATCGAGACGCAAGTATATACAATTGTATATGTGTTTTTAAAATATGTAATGGAAATTCGGTGTTATGCTAAAACACGATTCGTTATACAGCATTTCGCTATACGATATACTTTCCAAGAATTATTTCTAGGCTGTAAAGCGAGGTATGGGTGTATAGGCGTTTCCAAGTTTTGCTCCGCACCTCATCCACAATCCTCATCCACCTGAAATCGATGGCTGTTGGCCTCAGAAACCTGCATGAAAATTGGGGGAAAGCCCGCAAAACCCAGAACTGAATTGATCGGACTCGTTTCAGGATCAATACGATTTTCCGGCCTGCGAGCCAGGAACGAACCGGGATGGGAATTAAGGTGCTCTTGCGAGGCCTCAAAACCCGAGTTGTGCTATAGCTGCCTAATGTGGGGTAATTGCATCCACTCCGACTCTGACGTCATTACCCCGTTAGCTTTTGTGAAACAGACGCATAATTTGACGGGGAAACATGTCATTGCAGCGCGGGGTGAAATCCATCTGCCAGCGATGGATGGACGGATATGGCGGAGGCAGCAGGGGAAAAAAGGCTTCCGGAAAGATTCGTGGCCCGAAATACTAAATTAAGAGGTTAAAAATAGGTCCGGTGAAGGCGCGAGGCGAAAAAAAAACAAACACAAAGAGTGGTTCGGGCGCTTTTTTCTTGTCTTCTCAGATCTGGGGCAGGATCTGTTTCAGTGACTGAGAAATTCATTGTGAACCCGGTTTTGAATCTGGCGGGTTTTGATTAGCATCATACACGTTGACAAAGATGGCGATTTTCACAGGGATTCACTCAACGCCAATGAACGAATTTGACACTTGTCAGTTTTTATGGTGTCTTCTATCCTGGAAAGCCTGGAAATGTACTGGAATTTTTTATATTACTGGAAATGCTGTAACGTTTTCTAGATTCTGGAAATTTTCAATTCATTTTTGTGAAAAACACTATAAATTACTCCTTATAACACCCACAAACCGTATTGCGGCGTTCCCTTAATTTTTATTATTATCTTGACCCAATGTTACAAAAAAAAATTCGCCTATCAGGGTTCCCACTTTCTGGAAAGTCAGGGAAAATCAGGGGACGTCAGAGAAATGAAAAAGTGCCAGGGGATTTTAATTCGTAACAATTCAGGGAATGTCAGGGAAATTGAGATAGTTAACATCAACCAATTGATTAATCATCGTCATTTATAAAAATTGGAGATAAAATTAATCTATTTACTTATTTTTTCCAAAAAATCTCATGTAAAATGGTCAGGGAAATGACTGAAAAGTTGTCTGGGAATATCAGGGAAATCGACTTGAATTTTATTGGGAACCCTGCTTGTGAACTTTTGTGCATATCAGTCGTTCCATGAGTACTTTTATCCGCCAAGATTCATCATTTCTGATGAAATGTTTTGATAAAGTCGAAGAAGAAATGTCACCTTAACCCCTTTTAAAAATCTTAGACATTCCATATTTTAAGAAACAGCAATGCTGACATTATCATTTGGCTAGAGATGACGACATAATACATGCTTTGATCGTGTCCTAACTACGTGCTGTCAACAAGACATGGTTTGGTTTGTCGCCATGACCTGGGAGATCTTCAAATCTCGAATAAGTGAGGACATAAAATATGAACGTCCCTGTAAACTTGGAATTTTGTTGGTTTCACGATAGTTTTTTTACAAACTAAATTTCTGCATCAGGCCAAGTATCTGTTTTTTCCCACACGTTTATTCGTCTTCCCTTATTTTCAGCTCGTATTCCTTCCCTATAGGTTTGCATCGCGCTCAGATGATTGTTTATTCAAACTCGATGACGTAGGTCTCGGCCCCTCTTTGTTGCCTTAATTCATTTCATCTCTGAAGTAATCAAATTCCGCCAGACCAATTTCTAATGGCACCTGCTGATGTTTGCGCTGTTCGCCCCTAATTATTGGTATACCTGAACAAGTCTCTCGTCGCCCCTTGTCCCTCGATCCTCCTCAGACGATGTTATTGGAGGATCCGATTAGACCGTTGCCACGGTTACTCTGACCCTAACGGCTTCGTGCTGGTGCTGACCAAATACTCGCTGAATAAATGAAACGCTTCGCACTGTGAACATACCGAGCCTGTCATAAAAAATTATCATGTCTGGGAAATTGAAATATAAATTGGACCAGGGAACAACAAGATTGTCTTTGGGATGCTCCCAGCATCTCGATTGTTTTTCTTTCGTTTCCATCCAGTCTTGTCACCCATGGGCGATGCTACTTCGGCCCCCCTTACTCTCCGATGTCACTTTTTTGGTTCGGTGCGTTGGAGACCCCAAAACCTCTGGACGCCATCCAAGAAAACAGTCGAAAGTTAGCCCTGGAGATGCTCCCGTTTCGGAGAAAAAGGCAGAACGATGCCAAAATCTCGACTCGAATCTCCCGTTTGGACCAAATTAATGTTTTCCTGACAAAGTCCCTACACGGTGTGTGTAGGCCTTTGGAAATAATTTAGGGGTTATTTTTTATTTCTATTTTCTGTTCGCCTTTTGGCTTTGCTCGGTTCACGTTTTTTAAACCCTGATCGGGGTAAATGTATTTGGCGCCATCTTGTTTTGTCTAGATTAGTTTGAACTGGATCTGACACGGAGTCCATGCACTTCTGGTTGCTGGCCATCGTGCCCTGCTGGTGCCGCACTTTCAATTGTAGTGCTCCAGGCTGATTTGAAAGTTTCCTAGCCACTGCCCTTGGGCATTCCATTAGGGTGTCGTTATTCCTTCTTTTATAAAGTTCTGATAAAAGTATCGATGACAACAGCTCATAACTTACTGTTTCTGTGAGCTCTCCTGGGTGCTTTCCTAAATATTAATTCGTAAATGTTGGCAAATTATGATTGATGTACTGTAATGGTTTCTTTTTCTCTTCCACTGAAGATGCCCGAAGATGCCAAGAAAACTGACTTTCGAGCCCTCTGGCCTTTATTCTGGAGCATGTCTACCATCCCAGGTGGTTGTTTACCAGAGATGCTTGGTAGTCGTTTTGTTGCCATTGCCAGAAGCGCTTCGGCTGCCCATTTTTCCAAAATGACTCGTCTCCTTTCTTTCCTTCCTTCTTCCTCCCCCCGTCTTTTTTGAGTTTTAAATGTGCTACTCTGACGTCTGATCCAACCTTGCGACTCTTTCAAACTTTTTGGTTTTTTTTCGCCAAACTCTCGAATTGCTTTTTTTAAAACTTGCACTTTTGTTGGCCTAATTTTCAGTGCTTCTTCAATGGGTTTTGTCCCATTGGTCCAGATAGCCCATTTTTCCGCTGGACCTAATTAGGTGTCTCCCAAAAATTCAGGCGCTCCAGTACACAGTTTTAATGAGGCACGAAGGGCATTCTCGGATCAACTACATGATTAAATAATGACATAATCATGTCGTAAGCGGGGCATTAATAGACCATTGGATCTCGTCAGGCAGTCGTTGCTGGGGATACAGTGGGGACATCACGGAAATCTTTAAAACGTATTTAGGCATTCGGGCTCTCCGCATCCATCTGGCTCAATGATTAAGGCTCCAGCAGTAATTTGTATGGCACGAGCAGCATTTTTTTCTGTCGTTATGAATTTTTGTCAACCTTCCACAGGGATTGTAGAACGATTACCATCGCCTTTTTAAGAAATCGTTCAATCGTGGAAATCTTTCAAATTGGCTCCCACGCAGCATCTTATTTGTCCCTTAATGGATCCGATTGAACCCAGTTAAACTAATGGAGTTGTTGACTTCTATTGCAGGTTTTAAAATCCAAAAGCACTAAAAGTTGGCTCGTGGCCTGCCAAAAGTAAAAGAGCTGCTATGACCCGATTTTGTAAGAATTCCAGCTGCGGCAGAGTTTCGATGCAGCTTTTGGAAAACCAAAATCTTATTTATTGAAATTCGCTCGAGATGGAGTTCAGCGGGTCGTGCCACCAGTGTTTTCAGCTCTTTGTGCAAGCAGCTCGATGAAAACGGCAGTGTTTCGAGCGTATTTAATAGGATTTTGCATAAGACGTGTGGGAAGGATTGATTTTGGTCAGGAAAGAAATAGCTCCAGAAGCAATTTTGAACCAAACAAATGAAGGCTCTTCTAAATTGGCCGTTGTTTATTTTAAGACCGTATTTGAGTGCCGTGCTATTCGTGTAAGCGTAAGCACAGAGCCGACATTCTAGCTCTTCTGTTTCCTTGTTTTTTGAATTTCGCGAATTTCTGACGGCGTTTTAAGCATTGGGCCGGTCTGCATTTCTCCAGACATTGGGAGTTGGCTCGTGTTATCACTGCTATATCTGTATTATTCGCGAACCAGAAACATTTTTTCATCAGGCACACGTTGACAGTCAGGTTAGGAGGCTAGGATGCTGTTGCGTATATCAACCATTGTGCTGTATTCATAATTTGAAAAACCTCGACATAACAGATTCCTCCTATGTCTTTTATGAGCACAACATGTCCGCACTATGATCTGTCATGTGACATGGCCATTTCATTTTAAAGCATTGCTGAAGAGGGCTGTGAGAGATGTGGCTATTTTTCGCATAAACCATAATGCGCTATTCAGCATGCATGGGGAGTCATCAATACGCCCTTTGTTCCCGAATAAAACAATTATCTAATTGATGTCAGTACCATTTTTTCCCAGCATGCTACCATCAATTGGTCCACCGAGACATGAGCATGTTGATAATTTCACATGCGACACTACATACAGTGGCGGCCAAATGTTTAGGACCATATTGCTTTTGGATCAGATTGCTATTTTGGACCTAAACATTTGACCATTACTGTAGTCACTCGATGAGAGAGTTGCACTCCTTTATGTTAGTTACACGTGTATACTGTAGTACATACTAATTATGATTGAGAACCCGAAATTGTTACACCTTCAATTGTTAAATTTGTTGTATTCATCTAATGGATTTTTTTCTTCTTCCAATCGTAGGTCAGCTCCGCCCCTTCATGGCTTTGTAATTATGAACCGGTTGAGCAAAACCAACCAGATCGAACCAATCACTAAGGACTTGGAATTACAGCGAGAAGATCCATATTTGCTATACAAAAACTCGAAACGTGAGCAATTTCATTTCGTCATTTCATTGTTGTTACAATCAATAACTACCTAATTGCAGTGCATGCTTTACTCTGTTGATGATCTTCATATAACTTATAAATGGTAGGTTTTTATTAAGGATACAGGGAAATACTTCAGCTTACGTATAATTTCTTACAGCTTTAGTACAATATTCCACAAATTTTGACAGTCCTACAATTATTTTGCTGCTTATGAAACCAGCAAGAGAATGCTTCTCTAAATTCAATGTTGTATGCTAATACTAGACCTCGCTCAATTAAAATGGGATGGCATTGAAAAGTGGTTTCTCTGAAAGCACGTCTGTGACGCTCAAGGGATACTCCTGAGTTTGTAGAATCCTCATTGTTTAACTTTGAAAAGCAAAAGTAGCTATGCTAGAATGCAAATGCCAACGAATGTCTGGTTACCTTTGTCTGAAATCACACAAGTGTCACTATGGGAATTGGACACATCTACTTTGCATTGTTTATTGAAGGTAATTGTGCATAGAACTCAATCAAAATTTGCATTAACACTTAGGAACTTGAGTACCTCGATCATTGTATCACATAATTCCTCATGTATTTCTAAATCTGGATGCTTTCAGTAAACATTTTTGGAATATGGTTTTATGGCAAGAACGATTGTTCCAAAATCAACGACTCGATCACCAGGTGAGACTGGTGGTCTTTTTGTCAGTTTCTTGTCAAAAAAAAGAAGTGCAGTATTTATTCAGGTGCTTGTCGCACCTTCCATAGATTGCTGACGAAAGAAAAGGACAAACAGAAGGCACATCAAAGACCAAGGAGGGCCTCTGAAAGCGATTCCATGATGGACGAAGGAGCAAAGCAACCGCCAAAATCCATTGATATACTTTCTCTACTGTCAAATGCAGAAAATGCGTATTCAAAGGTTGGTTTCGAACTAATTTCTCTTTCGTGAAGTATGGCTGGGTATACGGGCAGTGCCTCATACCCAAGAGCCCAGATGTAAGCTTGGTCTGAAGTGACTCTGATATAGTCTCACTGCATCATGTTGTTGTTTATGCTATTTTAAAAATTCCATCTGATCGTTTTTTCTGTCCATATGAATAATATCCGAATAAGATATTCAACATATTACAATGGGGACGTTTTTCTTTTCAAATTTTTTTTTGCCTTTATTGAATAATAATAACGGGTCAATTTTGAAATATTTACCGTACGTTGATTTTAGAATAAAACAATCAAAGAGGAGAGTGAGCCTAAACCGATGATAGAGTTGTCCAGTCCAAGAACAATGTCTTCAGCCGAGCTGATCAGACCAAAGGCAGTGCGAGTGGGAGGAGCCCCTGATGTCACAAGGACAACACCACTTGCTTTGAAGCAGTCTTCGAGTCAGGAAGAACTCAATAAAGATCCGCTGAAAGCATTATTTGCCAGCGCTACAAAGGCAAAGGTATTGAAAAAAATGACACATCGTCTGCAATGCATTTATTTGTGTTTGTTGCATAATGTGTCTCCAGTTGTTATCACTGTTATCATGTGTGTTTTCAGCCCATGTCCGGGTCCATGCTTGTCTCGTGTCTTCCTCCGTCCACAAGTAAAAATGACAACAATACTCTCCCTTTGGTCCAGTCTAACCCAGTACTGCTACGGCTTATGTCCAACCCAGAACATTTGGTTGAGCACATCGAACGACAACAGCGTAATGAGGTCCCCATCCCGGCATCAACTTCTACTCAACTGTCTTTACAAAGCCTGGAAAAGGATTTGAAAGAGAAGCTTAAACTTGGTTTAGCAGGCAAAGCAACTACAACAGCACCTGGTGAGTAATGGTTAACCAATAATTAATACACGAAGATTCTAAATGATTCTGTGTTGGCGATGTCTGTATATGTATAGCTGGTATGTACCTGTACTTAAAGATATGGGAGTCGGTAGAAGTTTGCCATTCATTCAGCATGACCCCACTGAAGATGTTGACCTGGTCTGATCACATGCCAGAAATAAATTTGAAATCATTTATTTAAAACTAGACCGTGTTGCAAGTCCTGATGGTCTGCCTTTGAAACTTGTCCACTCTGCTGAGAGCCAAGGGATTCTCACCCCTGGCATGCTAGAAAGTATGATGCCAAATTTATCTGCAATGTCGACCCCAAAGCAGTTGAGTTGTGTTCCGCAGATGACTCGTACTTCCACTTTTGGTGAAACTGTGCTCACACCACAAATGGTAAGAAATGGGGGCGGTGGTATTAAACGATATCAGAAATTGGTTTAGGGTGCCTTGAATGAATATTGCATGAATAATTAGATGCATTTCCCACAACAGTTGACAACACCCAGTAAACCACCGACACTTCCAACCCCTGATATTGCGCTGATGTCCCCGTTGATCCAAATGGCCCGGCAAGGCCAACCACAACAATATTCGAGTTCAAATGGAACAGTGACAGAAACGTCAAGGGCTGAAATTCCAACGCTCACCAAAACACAGATGACAGAAGCATTTATTTATTTACTTAAGGTAAGTCTTGCTTTTAATTTAATTTTTAATTATCCACTCAAGTTTCACTTTACATAAATTACGGTGCATTTTCAACTTTACTCTCAAAAGTTGACAAAAATTTAAGAATAATTTTAGTATAGTAGGTTTATGTCGACTAGTTTTTGAACTGTAGTTCATTATGCATCATGACTATTTGCTCTTGGCTGAAGATCTGGCTAATTAATTTTGTATTTTAAATAGAATGATGCAGAATTTGGAGAGAAGCTTTATGAAGGATACATGAAGCAGTGTGCCGAAAAGCGAGCCTAGGATTTTTCATATATACCTTTAGTTTCTTAATTTTACTTATTTTGAAAAGGACATTGTTTGCCATTTTAAATTAAGTGGGCCTGAGGGTATTTTTTAGAAATCTGCAAGTGCATCACTTGTTTTTCAATTAATTTTAAACATCACTTCCAGGGCTTGTTTGAAAAATGTACAATTTTTTCATTTTTCGAATGAATTCATTTGTACATTGCCAAGCCAAGCACGTTGTATTAGAGAAGCTTTATCATTTTTCATTATTCTTTCTTCCAAATTTTTTTAATTTGACTGATGCAGCATGTCACTGCGCCAAGAGCAGGTGAATACAGTTTTGGATGTAACCTTCCATTGAACAGCTGCTGAAATCCCAAATGTTATGTTTAACATTGCAGTATTCTCATTTTCACTTTTTTGACACATCCTGCTTGGACATTTTAATGAGTATTCATCATCTTGGGGCACTGTAGCTTTGTGTTTTATCTAAGGGAATCTAAAGTCAATACCTTCAAATTTTTCTTGTTTAGAACTTCCTACACACTAAGACTTTTTGGTTTTAAATTCTCTCATTTCTCTTAACGAAAAGTTACATTTATTTGAACAAATATTCGTACAGTGTTTAATAGCAATTTATTCAATAAGCAAAAGGGCGTGCATTATGTATCTAATGAATAATTAGCGTTCAGTTTCTTGTTGCCGTCTTAAAAACTGCCGTTGTCACTTCACCGACATGTTTTATGTACACGTTTCTGGAATGACCGATAAGCGATATATCAATAAATTTAAAGTGAATTTTGCAACAAACGTCTTGGGTTTTCAGTGATGAATATTAATAATTAGAAATTGCAACAGATCCACTAGATTATTGCTGAAATAGGTAGTCTCAACCAATTGTGTGAAACATGGGGTACAAACGTTTAGAAAATTATTCCAATATCACAAACTCATTGGCTGCCACTTTTACGTTAAAGTGAAGGGATTTGTTTCTTGACATCTGCTACCTAAAGTTACTTATGATTTAAACCACAGCTTACTATTTTATTAAGCTGTGGTTCGGACAGTATGCAGCATAAGCAAAGTAAACCTTCATTCTCTGAGACCAAATCGCTTTTGATTTTTTTCAAAGAACCAAAATCAAGATATGATGCAAGTATGATCTGTCCACTTACAGCGAATCTGATTCTAACGCAATTACTGGCGTCTCCTCTGATTCACGTTCCAATCTAGATGCAATCTGACTCAATTCTGTAATTATCCCTGCTGCGTTGTTGGTGACCTGTCCTTTACCTAAATCAATATAAATTAACTAAACAACGTCATACAAATAACAACTTAACATTAATGGCGTTTCAGCTTACTTTTCAAACACAAGCCCTGTTGATCAGCACAAATGACCCCAATGACCCCTGGGTTGTTTGATCTGGTGAAAATAAATACATATTTTGCATGAAACTCATTATTTTAGGGGTTTCAGTAAAAATTGAATATAACGATCAGGTGGTGATAGAACCACGCCTGACATACTCACGCTTCGTCTACGCATCTGTCAATTGCTTTCTCCATTTTTGTCCCAAAATCTCCGGAAAATACACCAGTGTACAGCAAAAATTGAAAATTTAATAAACAAGATCACGAGTTATCAATAACCAGCATCCTGATTCATTTTCCGAAGTCCAATCTTCGTCTCGTGAAATCACCGGCAGGTGTCGCTGTTTCTACATTCGAATTTTTCGAAAGTCGTCTGCTTCGATTGTCAAAATGTAAGAAATGTTACCTATTTAATCTCGGGCTTATTTGGCTCGATTTTCGTTTCTTACGATGCCAGTGGACTTGAATAGTCTCACCGAAGGATGGCTGGAACTGGAAAGTGACCCTGGCAAGTTTGATAATCTTTATTTTCTTTGAAACTGGAGTGGAAAGTGTAAGTAGACTCACATATGTTGTCTACATTGCAGGGCTGTTCACTCTGTTATTGGAAGACTTTGGCGTTAAAGGCATTCAAGTGGAGGAAATTTATGATTTGCAGAAGCCAATTGAAGGGTAAATTGTTGGTATTCCAGCATCGTCATTCTACCCCGAGGCCTTCCCCCGAAACATACCTATCTAAGCTGATGCAACTATAGATGCATGTTTTTTAGGCTAGTGTGATGGAGTTCATGTTTTCTATTATCATAAGCATCAGCTAGCCTATAGCGTATATTATTTTATAGTTACCACTTCCATGTTAGTCTGTTGACTTGTCATGATAATAAGTTTCCTTGGGTCAACAACAATTAATTGCCACATATGCATTGAAGTCGATGTTCTTTTTAAACTACTTACAGTCCAGTTTTTGGCTTTATATTTCTGTTCAAGTGGATCGAGGAACGGCGTTCCAGGCGTAAAATCATTGTCACCGATGAAAGTTTTGTTCAGAATGAATCTATCGTTAATTCCATATTTTTTGCTCATCAAGTGAGATATACCATCTGTTTTGCTTTCTGTCCTGTTTTTTAAATCTCTCTGTATTTCTTTGGTTTATATGTCCTATTTATTTATCCAAAATATTAGATTGTTCCCAATTCCTGTGCAACTCATGCCCTCCTGAGTGTTCTTCTGAATTGTGAAAAGATATATTTAGGCGAGACATTGGATAGACTCAAAGACTACACCAATAACATGAGCCCAGAGGTCAGCCATTGTTTGTTGTATAAAGTCAGTTATTTGATGTTTATTTTGCTTGTTTATCTGCATTTTCGTTTTTAGAATAAAGGTTATGCCATTGGAAACACTCCAGAGTTAGCCAGAGCGCATAACAGCCACGCAAAGTAAGTAAGCTAGGCTTTTCGGCGATCTAAAATATGGTGTACATATTTTATGCATTTTATTATATTTAAGGCCCGAACCGAGGCGCATTCAAGAGAAGCCTCACTTAATTGGCTTGCCTACAAGTCGCACAGTGGAAGCATTTCACTTTGTCAGCTATGTGCCAATCAATGGAAAGCTTTTCGAATTGGATGGCCTCAAACCTTACCCTATTGATCATGGTAAAATTATTCGTTGGGATAAGTTCTCGAGAAATGCCAAGTGGTTTTTAATAATTTGATAAAATGTGCTATGTTGTAGGTCCTTGGGGAGAAAACGAAGATTGGACAGAAACCTTTCGTCGCGTCATCACAGAACGACTGGGAATTGCAACGGGAGGTGAACCATATCACGACATTCGTTTTAACTTAATGGCTGTTGTGCCAGATAGGAGAATAGCATATGAACAAAAGTTGAAAACGTTGAAGATCAACAGACAAATCGTCTTAGAAGCCCTTCAGCAGGCAAGTTCATATATCCTCATGCAATATGTTTATCATGAAATATTTGAGCCTCTCTGGTGCGGGGTCAAAATGGCCAAAAGTGTTTGCCATTTTTGTTTGGGATGAGAGGTAGATTAAAGACGAAAATGTTTGTCTGGAAAACTGAAACCTAATAAATACAAGCACTGTACAAGCTGAGCTTGTTTTTGGCTTCACCTCATTTTCTACATTTCTTCATGTATCCATGTATTGACTAAAGTCAGTGATAAATCAGTGGGGATACTACTTTTACTTTAATTTTTTTCAGTTAGTGAAAGTGACGAAACCAGGACCTAAGAGCAGCAGGGAAAAGGTTGATGTGCAGCCAGACAATGGCAATAGCGATAACAGCAATTCCAGCAGCACCGTCATGACTGCGGAAGTAGATATTGGAAGCAGCACAAGTGCACGTGCATTCACTAGATCAAAAGCAACTTCAAAGTTAGTTAAAGAAATGTTATTATATCAGTTTTAAATTATTTACAGCATCTGCAGCATGTTTTTCTTATTATCTATAACACCTGTCCTTCTCTACAGCTGTAGCACCCCAACTAGAACACGAGGAACTGGATCGTCACACAGTACATCATCACCATTTGGGCCCTTGCATCCTGCTCTCTACAGCCACAACTATGCCAAGAGTCCTCTCATGGAGGGGCACATGGAGGAAATGGAATCAAGACCACGCTATGAGCAGTACAGGTATAGAATTTCAAATTTAATTGGCATAAGATACAAATGAGAAAACTAAAATTTGCCACAAGTTTTTATTCCATTTGAAAAAATTGAATTTTGTGTTAGTAATTTGATTTGTGTGGTATTATGTGCACCACAAGTGGGTCTGAATATAGCAGCGACGATGAAGAAGCAGATGACTCTTCTTCACCTGATCCAGCCCAAACCGACTTAAGCAGCAGTGGCGCCCCTATTCTTCCACCACCTCGACTCATTAATTCTGGACCTGGGACCAATTACTCTTTGGCCCCCAACACGACCAGTCCAATTCCACTGAGACCGATTCATGTAAATACCAAGGACTTTTCCAAACCACTTTCAATTCAGACAAAATTTGAGACTTCTCCTACACCAAGCTGTTCCAGTACTGACACATCTTCTGAGGTAGGAACAATCAATTTGCAGATGAAATTAGTTTTTAGGTAGAGTTCTGCATGTTTCTTTATTCCGTCTTATTAGGTTGGAAGTGCGTTCAATTCCCCAGTTCGTTCCATCTACTTCAACTCGTCCCAAAATAGTCCAAATTTTGCCAGTTTGAGGGATTTCAAACGTTTTGTAGTCGTTCGTGTGAGTGGCAACAAAGATGTTGCCAGCTGTGAGACTTCTCCCGAGGCAGCCACTAATCCTACAAGGAGGGAGTTGTTTGCTCCACCCCCTTATGCTGTGCCAGGGCACAGTCATGACTCCTTAATGGCTGCTGGCCCATCTCTGCCGCCAACCACGGCAAATCTCAGGAGAAGTACTGGTGAGATGGAAAACGAGGCTGTACCTGCTGCAGTTTCTAAGAGACTGAAAACTGAAAGCCTTCAACCAAGTCCTAGACAAGAAGTGAGTTCAAGCACCAGTGACATTCCTATGTTGGTTTCCGGCGTTACCACAAGAAGTGGCAGCAGTGTTGATGCCGGAGCATCACCAAATGTTCTGACACTGGATAGTGGCCAACAGTGTAAGGAATCGCCCAAATATCCGCAGCTCATTGAACCTCACACATTTGCACCAAAGGTGAGTAATGTTCCTAGGCAAATCTGAATTAAATTTTCGAAAACAAATAAATCGGTAACAGTCTAAGATAATTTTATTTCTGCTCATATTATTTGTTATTATTATTTTCCAGGATCTTTTGGCATTGCTGAAGAACATTGAAAGTGAAATTAATACGTGTGAGTGCGCCTTGAAGGATGAAATCGAGAAGAAGAAAAAATACAGAGTACGAAAGAACTTGCTCACCTTTTGTAAAACATTTTTTCCATGCTAATTTTCCATTAACTTCTCTCAAATGTGTAGATTGACGACTGTCGGAGAACTCATAATTATGATAAATTCATCCGCACTTTTCTCTCGATGCTGGAACATCATGATCTGTTAACTGATCTGGTCGAACAACACATGACTATAAAGCGACGGCAGGGAATTCATATTGGGAGGCTTCACAAAGTGAAAAAAGTAGATAGGAAAAGAAAAAGCCGATCCAAAAGAAAGCGTTAGGTATGATTCAAGTAATGATATATTTATTAACTATAAAAGGACATTTACATTTAATGGAAACGCTTGATCTGATTAACTGATTGCAAGGTGATTTTTATAAAAATGTGACAATGACTTCAATTAGACAGTGAGCATATTTCTACTTTTTTTTTGGTATAAGATTTTGTATTTAGTCTAGAAAACTATAGAATCTGTTCAAAAACATCAGCATGACATTTTAATGTTTAGCATCACTATAAATTTTATTCGTCTAACAATAAAATACACTGTTTTTATTATTTTGATTCTGATAGGAGTGACCAAGTCGCAACTTTTTTGCATATCATTTTCTTGATAAGTTGTTTTAAAAATTATCATGAATTTAAAATTAAAAGCACTCAACAGTTATAAAGCCTAGCCAATTTTTTAGGGGAGGTATATATTCGTCTGCAGCTGTAGAGCACCTGAAACGTGCTATAGATGTTTTTTTGATCCTCCAACATGGCGCTCGTAAATACAAAACAATTAACCTAGACCATTACTTTTTATTTTTGTATTTCTGGGATTGCCAAAGTAACGATAGTTTTAAGATTGAACTAGAAAAATTGGAAGTAAATGAAATAAAACTAGATTTGAAATAAATTGTAGTCAAACATCTAATCTATAAAAAATAGATGTTCTAACGCTGATTAGTGTTCTAACATATATTCAATTTTTGTAATTATGAAGTTTGATCGAAATGCAACGCTGATAGCGCTGATTACGATGGAAAAGAATTTATTCTGGTATAATTTTGCTGTTCTACTAAGAATTTTTTTTTAAAAAATTAGCGGGATTTGGCGCCTCTAGTGCTATCTTGTTCC
>JAQGAF010004477.1:0-14292 GCA_034687865.1 Kryphioiulus occultus
ATCTTGGCTATCTGACCAAAATGGGAGGAGTCAGACAGCTGATGACGTTTCAATGCGTCACCATGAAAACCCCTTATAAACCAGTAGAATAATAGCTATACAGCGTCGACGTGTTGCGGATTACATTGCAAACACGCCCTCAATGCTTGCATTTCACTATCACAAACTACTTAGCAAAATTAATAACAAAGTAATAGTTAATTCCCATTAGGAAACATAACTGGACATTTCTGTTGTATAAATATACGAATTGAAATCAATTCGATATCGTACCTTTGGGTGTGTAACGTTGCATACAACCAGTTAGATTGCATGGTGCTGCCACCTAGGAGCTATCAGCTGTAACATAATGAAGGATGATTAAAAAAATTCAAAAACGTGAAGCAATATTTTAAAATTCGGTTGATTAAGTAGTTATATTAAGATGTACAAATTGGTCACGGCACATAGTAAAAATTTATTGGGGAAATGGGTATTTGGTGTTTAAAGTTCATCCTTGTTCCCCTCAGCTTTTTTCCCTGAATCTACAGTCAAATTATCTTCAAGTTTTCTTTGACGATCCTTGTCTGCCCTGGACAATGTTTCTTCCAGACAGCCTGTAATATATTAGAGAATAATGTCAAAAAACTTGCACACATTTTGTTAGTGTGAAGATAGTACAGGCTCACAAATTTGTATACTACCATCATCTCCTTTCTTCAGAGCTCGTTGACTGCAAAGATAATGTTTCAGAGGCACATCCTGCTTATGGAAATACCATTGCTCAATAGCTTCTTCGTGTTCTTCAAGTAAAGACTCGCACTTAATGATGCAAATAATACATGTACTTTGTAAGCATGTAACTTTTCTATATTGGTCATTGGTACATGCATCCAGCTATTGCCTCGCATACCTCAGTCTTGAGAGTGACAATTTCAACAGAGGATTTATCCCAGAGATCATATGGAATTCCTAAATCCACTTTAACGCCCTTGTCGACTAGGTTATGCAACGTCTGGAACGTCTCGCTCATTCCCTTCGCAAATCGTGTACTATCCTTGCGTTCTTTGTGGATGTTGTATTCCAACATCCTTTCACATATGCCACTGAGGGACTCAATAAGCCGTAACTCCCTGTATATAGTATTAACATACAGAAATAATTAAATTACTGACCATGAAAAAAATTGCTCAATTACAAAATTTAACTTACGATTGAGCATATTTTTTAAATTTCTTGCCACCATCCTTCATAGAATTGTGACCAATTTCTAGTACTTGATGAGTTTTGCCCGTTTCAGCTAGCCGAGCTTCCAACTCCTCTGCCAGATATTTGCAAACTATGAAAATGAGAAAAAAATGCACATAATTAGGCGAAATTATGGGCAGTAAAACGCCTCTTTACAAAATAAGAACTTGCACGTAAATTTCGTCACGTACAGTATTTCCTTCAGAAAAAACTAATAGTGATAGTTATGAAACCAGGAAAAGCAGTCATGGTCAAGCCCAGCTAAGGTTTCATTAGCTAATCATTAATAAATCAAGCGCAATTAATCAGAGGTGTGGCTTTGGACTATACTACAGCTATTAGCAAGATCTAAGCTTATAGTCAGTGAAGGAAGTGCGAAAATTTAGAGTCATGGGATTAACAAGTCTGCAATTGTCACTGGCTAGCACTGGAGTTGCCAAATGGCATTAAAACTAATTTCAAGTCACGCCAAACAACACAGAAAGAGTTCATCACATAGCAGGATTAGCATAATTTATGCCGAAAACCTCACCTTCACATTTGGTTGGATAATATACACCGCTGTCGTCTTCCTCTGTTTCTACGTAATTCAAAGAACCTATCAGAAAGAAAAGCGAAGTAAAGTATAAAACTTTGCGTTTGGAACTCATTTTTGATAAAAATGTTAGCGACTGTGACACTAAAAAAATTGCATCCTTCTTAGTGAGTTTTCAGACGATTTGCAGACGCTCAAGCACGTTACACGTAGCGCCCTCACCGGAAAACATCGACCGGAAATGACGCAGTCGACGCCTTTTTTTTATATCTTCGTCTTCCTGGGTGGTGTTGTCGTCTGAGGTAAGCGAGTTTTATTGTAATTTGTTAACAGAAATAGGCTAATTATTGGTTAAACAGAGAACCAGTTTGTTTGGAAATGCACCTAGCTAACGAACCGACAATAGTTCGTTGCGAGAAAAGCTGTAGCGCTTTCTAATGCTTAATAATTGTTTGAAAATCAGTCGTTGTACCTTGACGCGTTTAAGCCTACGCCCTTTTGCCGGTAATGTATGTCCTCATATAACCCAGTTTTGGACATCATTTTGACAGTTGTTTCGTGTTTTGTCCACCCACTCAGTCTTTCATCAATGCGACTTTCTTGCTGCAGGTCAATTTGCTCTATGCTGGCTTCGTTCGATGACTAATAATTTCCACATTTTTCTGTCCTATAAACAGGATCTGCCTGTGGCCACCACGAAGGCCTGGGTTTCTGCTAGAAAATGACAGACATTCATAATTTTGGGACTCCAATAACTTGTCACGCTTGGAACAAAGATAGTTCAGGTAAAAAAGCAACTTTTCACTCCGTTTAAAAGTAACGTGCGTCATGCTTCTTGCTTGCTACTGATGATTCAGAGCTTGGAATACAACAACATGGTTCTGACAGGAAGGCGTTATTCAAGTAAATCATCGCACTGCAATATTGAATGTTACTTTTTTTTAAAATTATTTTGTCTGAGCCTCTTTGATATTATCAATGATCAAAAGGTTAATTTCGTAATTGATCTTGTTTATTGTGAATCTGGCGTGCAATTTTTATGCTTCATGTGTCATTGCTGAAAATATCAGATTCGCTCACAACTTTCAAGTAAAATATGTATTTAAAATTATTTTTTCTCATTACTCATTATGCCAGGCTGGGTACCTAGAAATAAATGGCCACTAATGAACCTCCTTTTTCACCCGCTCATATTTTTATCCTGCATGAATTCATAACAAGCCTCATGTACTCTTGTTGTGTGAAGTTTTTTATTTTTGTCGTTGCCATAACTTTGATGTGTTTTTTTGAAAGTTATTTATTAGGCTAAAGTTTTTATCTATGTAACATTACTGCAACAAGTGATGCATGCTAGCTTATGATAGTTGATGCTGTGCGATTCGAATAAAATGAGCACAAAAAACAAGTTCATTTATTTATCTTCGACCTTATTAATGCTCTAAGTAAACTACCAGCGATGTTATTAAGCTTTACCATTGCGTTTTAAGAATTGCATAGATAGTCTGCATTTCTATTTTAAATTCTGTTAATAGTGTTACAGAATGCAAACTTTCGTGTTGTGGCCTTGTATTGCTAAAACGAAACAGTCACTTCCGTTATAAATGCAGGCGTGTTCCATAGGCGTATATTATTCTTGTTTATCTGAGTCGTACACCTGTTTAAATAGTGACGATATGGTGTGTCACTTTAGCCAGATAATGAATTATTGGTCTGTACTGAAGAGTACTGAATGTTTAGAAAATGGGCGCATTCTCCTTTTCTTTTTCATTAAAGTTCATTTCCATATTAAATTTTTCCTTTGCATTTTAATAATAGTGTGAGCTGTTGGGTTGCTCTTTATTCTGCTTTTGTTATTAATTCTTCTCCCATTCCTGCATGCACTTATTGAAGTCAAACTCATTTATTTCTAGCTTAATACTTGGTATAGGTCAAGTGTTTGAATGCACACATATTCATATAACATAATTTGCGTAACATTTCTCATTTGTAGAACTTGCCCTATCTCCTAACAATAATGAAGTTCATATTTACAAACGAGAGAGCACCAAGTATAGAAACAGTGAAGTTTTATCACAACATGATCTTCGAGTAACAAGCATAGATTGGGCTCCCAAAAGTAACCGTATTGTTACATGTGCAGCGGTAAGCCAAAAAATTGTTGTTTATGCTACCATATTTACTCTGATTTAATGTTTTTCATAATGAAAACGTTGTCATGTCTTTTCTTAGGATCGGAATGCATATGTTTGGACCCTGGTTAATGGTAAATGGAAGCCAACATTGGTCCTCTTAAGGACTAATCGTGCTGCCACGTGTGTGAAGTGGTCACCTCATGGTAAAATGAACTTCATTAAAACAGTTTGGTTTTTTCGTTTGATTAATAAAGTATACCAGTTTTTTAGTTTGTGGAATTTAGTACTCAGTCAAACAGAGCATTTCTAATCAGGGCTAACCCCTGGTTTCTGAAATAATTTGACATGAATTTTTACTGACAGTGTCACTTCATGCATTGTCAATACTCCTTCATGAGCATATCTTAACTCTGGTGCAAGGAAATACACTGAACAGACTGATGTTTATTTATCTGTCAAATTTAATAGCTGATTTATAGTTATTTGTTAATTTTTTTTCTAAGAAACTTACTGTTGTATTTTAATGGTAGAATTTTTATTGGCATGTGGAGTTATAGCAGATGGGGTGGTTCTCATTATTATTTACCTGAAAATAAAAAGGGAGAAGGTGGCCAATAGATAACTGCATGTTGTTTATTTTCATCTATCACAGATATGATTACACTATCATTTTTGTGTCTCCTATATAGGGAATATTTGCTTTGGGGAAAGTCAACATTATCATTTGTAGTTCTTTTAGTAGGATTCATCGCAATGAAATCCCTATAATAATTAACGATAATTGTGTTAAACTGCTTATAGGGTTCATACCATCAGCTAAATTAAGGGAAATGAAATGTTGACATTGTGTTCAATAAGTCAGATGGGAGTCAGGAAAAAACATTCAAAAAATTTAAAATTTCAATTTTTTTATTTTTGTGTAATCAAAAAAGAGGATTCCAGTTGCACAGAAAAATACAAAAAAATAGAGGTAATTGTAGTGTTGCAAATAAAGTAATTTTATTTACATGTTGCATTTTTATTTTATAAGTTAGGGAAGTTAATCAGATTTGGTCAGGGAAAGTCGGGGAAATTGAGTTGCAAATTTTGGTATGAACCCTGGCTTATCTTTCTGTGATATTGTATTGGTTGATTGCTGCTGTTCAACTTTGCTGGTATTTTATTATAACCGTCAAATTGCTAATAATGTGATTCATTTTCTTTCATAGAAAACAAATTTGCTGTAGGAAGTGGTGCAAGGCTTATTGCTATATGTTATTTTGAAAAAGAAAATGATTGGTGGGTTAGCAAACATATAAAAAAGCCTGTCAGATCTTCTGTAACTAGGTAATTCTTCCTGTGTCCGATATTGAATTCTGTCAAAGCATTGTCATTAATTGAGTGTTTACTTTTAGCGTTGATTGGCACCCAAATAACAACATTTTAGCGTGTGGCTCAACAGATTTTAAAACCAGAGTTTTTAGTGCATATATTAAAGAGGTCGATGAAAAAACGGAACCAACGCCATGGGGATCAAAAACGCAAATGGGGCAAATGTTAATTGAATTTTCAAATTCTGATCAAGGAGGTAATAACTTGCATTGATTATTTCGGTATTTTAGCTTTTGCAAATATGCATACTTTAACTAGTTTGTTTATTTCCAGGTGGTTGGGTGCATTGTGTAAGCTTCTCAGCCAGTGGTAACCGGTTAGCCTGGGTAGGGCACGACAGTAGCATTTCTGTAGTTGACTGCAATAGGGGGATGGTGTACGTATTCTTGTCATTGATTTGGGCTCTGACAATTGTTTGCATAGATGTGACATTGTTATTGGAGTATTTTTTAACTACAGTGCATAACTCAATACATTGATTTAAATTAATTGCAGGCTGAGTTTTAATTTATTAATAAATAGTTGTCACCTGCATTGAACCTTTCTGAATACATATAATTCTAAACACTGAAATAACACCCGATTGTACTTTTGTGTTGATTAGGGCATCAGTTTTAAAACACCAGTTTCTGCCATTTCTCACTTGCACTTGGTTGAACGAAAATACAATAATTGCTGCAGTAAGTAGAAAGTTTCACAAGTTACTGAATTTAAATGTATTCAGAACATAGCTTGTCAAATGATCATTAAATTTCCTGTTGTGTTGTTTGTAGGGACACAATTATTTTCCAGTCCGGTTCTCCTTTGATGGCCAAAACATCAATTTTGTATCAAAAATGGACCAGTCTAGCAAGAAAGAATCTGGAAATGCCACGTGAGTGTTACTTCAGTTAGCATGCAGATGCCATGTGGTGGGGGGTCAATATTTCTATGACGATGTGGCCGATTTTAGGGTGACTATTGTGTATGTGGGACTGGGATGCCTTTACCTGTGGAAATAGGTTGAGGTAAACCACGAAAACTACAATTTTTAAGAATAGTTGGCATCATTCATAACAAAACTGCACATTTTTGCTTTATTTCAGAGCAATGAGAATGTTTCAAAGATTGGATAAAAAAGCGACGAATGACAATGTGGACACTGTTCTAGTTGGTAGTGTGCATCAAAATGCTATCACCCAAGTGGCCATTCATAATGGGTCTAAATCGGCCGTGTACAAATTTAGCACTTCTGGAGTGGATGGTCAGCTGGTCATTTGGGATAATAAGGTTTGAGTTTAAAGTAATATTACTGCAGAAAAGCCTGAACTCTGTGACTGTAACTGTGTTTTGGTATTGCTACATGAATTCCGTAACAGTAATGCCTGGAAGGTCATTAGAACATTTAGTGTAAATTTTAAGTTTATTACGGATTTTTCAAAGCAGGGCACTGCTTGAAGATTTTCCTTAATAGGTAAAATGCCCATCTAGGACTATTCTAGGTATAATTGTACCTGAAATTGACACATGCATGCACATCAAAAGAAAAGAATTATTAGGAATTGATACATGTTGATGCACTTATTATTACTATTTTGAAATTGGTGATAATATATCTAATTTCCTTATTTTTTCCAGAACTGAGGAGCATGGCACTATGTACCATTGGCATATATTTGGTGATGTTTCGTGATAAGAATATTTTCCATTTTCAGATGGATGATAGTCCAGACACAGCCGAAACAGAAACAGTCGTCTGAGGGTGGCGCAGTGATTAAAATTAAATTTGAGACATCCAGTAAACAAGCCATTTGTCAGCCACGAGCAGCAAATGCATTTAAAATGAGAAAAGTTTAGGCTCGATTGAGACTTGCGCATTTTGTAATAATCATGCATGTAGGTTGCTGCCAGTGTTATGATTCTCATGGCATGCCATAGGATTTAACATGCATGTTTCATTGTGTGATCTCAATTTCAAAATGTTCAGTCCTAAGTCAAAAAAAACAAGTGTTAGTGTATACTTGTTTGGATTTTTATTTTGAATGCCAAATTGAACTGCATCCCATGAGCATCCAATTGATTTCTTTTCCAATGCAAGCATCAGTTCTTTTCATTTCTTCATACTTACCTCATCTGCCACACCCTCAGATACTACCATGTTTTATGCATTATAATTTCAGCACACTGAATATTTTATCACGCCACAAAATTTGGTTTGGATGTTTGCCAAACAAGCTTTACTTTTGATTATACTAAGTTTCTTTTTCTCCTCATTTAAGCTTGTTATAAAATTTTGTATCGCAAACTAGGTTACCTTTTGTTTTGAATGTATTCTGTAAGATTATTATTGCTGCCCTTTGTTGGTTCATTAAATCTGTTTCTAATGGATTCAAATTTTAAATCAAAATCTGCTTTGAAGCGCAGGTTACGCATGACGCATTCGTGAAGGGCAGAGCAAGTTCCACCGAAAGGCCTGCTTAAACTCATCGAGTGTGAAGCTAGCATTGAGCGAACTGTTTTTTGGTGGTGCAATAAATGATGAACAAGTTGGCTACTCAATTGCGTTAGAAATAACATTAGTTGAAAGAACACCATTTCCTTGTTGACAGATTTATTGACTTCTCTAAAATAATAAAGATCAAGAATTTAAAGGTAATGGTTTGTGTGATTATGCTACTTTAAGAGTATTATACATCATTTTAATCTTTTGTTTCGTTATATGGGGATGTTCTAGTATTATATCATTATGTTGGGGGGGGGGGGGGAGTAGTCAAATTGCTTACATGATGACGAAAGTGAAGGGTAGGTTGACTAAATGATATCATCAATGCTGTTTTATAAAACATTTGGTCCAAATCCATAATTTTTAACCCAGTTTAAATTACACAAAATTTCGCCATGTATGCTTTTATGTAACTAAAATCCATCATTTATGCTCACCATTTGATAGAAAAATAATCTAATTTCGATATTTCTTCTATCAATGATTATGTCTTCACTGGGGGGAGGGAGGATCTGAAAATTACGAAAATGTGAGAACAATATTTGAACATCCCTCCCCTATGCATTTTGAAAATCATGTTGAGGATTTTGCGTCACCCTGTAAAACGTAATATGTGACGTCATGGTGCACGGCATTCTTGTTTCGAATTTGCTGAAATCTGCTCTGCTGTGAAGTGTGCGAATGTGGGTCGTTATCAAATGTAATTGTTTTATCTAAACGCAGCAGACCAGTACGAATTGTGCAGAAGTTAATTGTTGAGGTAAATAGAGCATAGCGGACAGTCTATAATTCTGAAGTATGTGATTACAAGGAATACAAGCTGTCAGCTAGCGTAGTCTATAGCAACAATATATAGGGCCACTGCCAAGAATTTGTCGAGCTGTTTTTAAAAAATGGATCAAAATAAAGTGTACGAAGATAAATTACGTGAAGCTGCGTGCTTTGGAGATGAAGATGCAGTAAGGAAATTAGTGGAAAAAGGCGTCAACATCAACTCACAACATGAGATCAATGGCTGGTAAAGTACAGCATAGCATGAATTCTCGACTTAATTAATTGTCTCATCTCAAAATGAATTTACCTGTCAATCCAAATTACAGGACAGCAATGCATTGGGCAGCAAAACGAGGACACACTAATATCATCATGTACCTTTTGGGCCATGGAGCTGAGAAGGGTATTCCTACAAAAAAGGGAGAGTTGGCGAGTGCCCTTACGGATAAAGAAGAAATTGCTCAGTTGTTAGGTGGCAAGTATAAATTATGTATGCAATCTGTCAAACATGTGGAACTGATTATAATATATAGTTTAGAATTAAAAGCAATTATTATATGCTTTATAGTAATTAATTTACATTGGCGTACGTACCATAAAATCTGCAAAGCCAACCTCACCTTGGGTGGACCTTTGCATGCAAATGTGATGTTCACATTTCTTTTTTAGGATCTGTGCTGGTCAATAAATTGGAGGATAAACTTCCAATCATTCCAAATTACCTTGCACATCCACCGGTTCATTATAAGGTGGATGTAGACAACACCAATGCATTATCAACACAAATGAGCACCGACATTCCAGTGAATGGAACTACAGGGTCTAAATATATGGCACCACGATTCAGTCGTCAGCCCGATAACGATCTAAATGGCAAGTAATTCCACATCAAACAATGATAATCGTACATTTTTGACATAATCCAATGAGAACTTTGTTTTCTAGAAATAGTCTTGAAAGTGAGGATTGCCCACACCTCGGATCCTGATTTTATAGAAGTGGAACTGCCACATGGGGATCTGTCTTACTCTCGCCTTGTAAGAGTCTGCTCCGAGGAACTTGGAATTGATCCTGTTCATATTTTGAAAGTGAGGAAACTCCCAGACACCATTTTACGTAAGGACAAGGACATTCATAGGTTAAAGGATTTCCAGGAGTTAGAATTGGTCATGAGTAACCAGAAATGTAATGATCCCAGATTTAACATATCGCCATTTGCTGAAAACCACATGAATACTGTAGCTTCTTCAAAGCCCACTTTTACAAATTGTAAAATTTTGTATTGAACAATATTTAAAAATTCTATTGGCATCTATAGCTCCCCTGTGACCACTTACGGAAGTTACTTAATTTCTATAGGTAATGTAGTAAATTTTAACATATAATAGACAAAGTCCATTGCATGACACTATTGCATTAACACTTCTAAGCTCGCTCATAAATGTTTGCAATTCTAAATGCACTATTCATTACCAAAGAAGACATTTATCGGGATAATTCATGGGAAAGTTAAACTCGGCCAATGTGCTTCATTTGAGGTACACAATTACTATTCGGGAGCACATTTTTACATTTTTAAAAATTACAAAGGTTGGATTTAAATACAATGTCACAAGAGTCGTATACTGTCGAATTTTTTTTAAATAATACTGCATTTGAAATGGACGCTGATCATAAATTCGACCCATGCCTTGTAGTTTGTGAGCCATTTTATGCACACACGTGAAACTAAACATGGTGTCATAGAAGTTATAGTCAAGGGTTGGTAACAGGTGCTCGTGAAGTCAATCAAAAAATGTCCGAGATAAGGGTCCCTTTTTCTTGGAACACAGGCTAACAGCCAAAAATGCATGAGTGTTACAACTTCCAACGAGAAGGGTCATAAATGTTACTTCTGTTACTAGGCATATCTTTGGTTGATTCGATTAGTACTACTGCCCCTTTCATTTGTAGCCATGACGTCTATAACACCCTGTATAATGGCTATTTTGTATGTTGTACGCAACAAGTTGTTGGAGAATAAATTTTGCTCTGAAAGCTTTTAATTGCCTATTTATGCTGGATTGAAAATCCTGTTTTTCCTTTTGATGTTTTCATCATTTACTTTCACCTTTTTTTCAGACACTCGTTTTACACACAAACAGTAAAAATTTCAGTCTTAACATGTTTTTCCTTTTGATGTTTTCATCATTTTCTTTCACCTTTTTTCCAGACACTCGTTCTCTTTTGAATGTGATTAAAATAGTCAATTTCAGTGGACTCAATCCCTCCTCTAGATCTCCATTAGGTGGGATGCGTACAAAACTACGGTGAATGATATCCATGATTTTATGACCAGTATAACCAATGTTATTGCTCCTGTCGACAGGGAAATCAAGCAGTCTACATGTACATGTACTGCAATTGAGAGGGTTGAAATTTCGATTTAATTAGATGAACTGGGATGGTCATAGATCCAGTATTGTACCAGTGGCGGATACAGGGTGGGGTTCCTGGGGTTAGAATCCTGTTTCCAAAAATATGAAATTCATACTATAGAGAATGGCACCCAAATTAAAATAATTACACTAGATTGAAATGGGCCAAAACACAACCAAGGAAAAAAATGCAGACTATACATATACTAGAATGGGCCTAATCTATGTAGAAAGGATCTGAAATAAAACAATTCAAGATACATGTGCAGGATTAGGCATTGGGAACAAAAGCACATGATGAAATCTGGGTACAACCAATCATTTGGGTCTAGAATTAGTTTTAAAAAAATTGCCTGCAGCGCGAAGAAATTATTAATATCACTAAATAAATTTGTGGAAATCTGGGTAGAATCAATCATTTGGGTCTAATTTTTTTTAAAATTCGCCTGCAACGCTATTAAATTATTAACATCACTAAACAAATTTGAGGAAATCTTGGTACAACCAATCATTTGGGTCTAATTTTTTTTTTTAATTCGCCTGCGAATTTGTGGAAATCTGGATAAAAACAATATTGCGGGTCTAGTTTCTTTATTATTAATTTTAATAACAAATATTTTAGTCTATAAAATTGCGCCCTAAAATCGAACGTTTATAATTTATTTTTACTAAAATTTCCCGAAATTCAAACCCCTATCTCAAAAAATGCTGTATCCGCCCCTGGGTACTGCATGAATCATGCTGTTTTTACAGCTTTTCTCTTCCAAAATTTGTTGCCAAACAGGTCATACAGTGTATGACGGGCAAAAAGCCTTCGTTAAGGCTTAATCTCAGCCATATGAACAGTACATGTAAATGCAATTTAAGTCACATGAGCATGCAGGCCTGCACAAGAGTATTTATTGTAACATTATTGCAACAGGGATTGCATGGGCCCTTACATGCCCTTATGTTACCATACGTTATTTAGCAGTCATTTTCCGGAATTTTTAGAGCGAAGTTAGCGACTGAATGCACAAACTTTAGTTGTCCTAACTTGCACAGACTTGCAGTGAGACTGCTTGCTGTGTATGCAGGTTGCACGTGGACATTTGATAACATCTTCATACGCGCAATGAAATAAAAGGCCTGGCACTCGAAAGTACAAGCACTCTTATTGGCTTATTTTGGAGCCCTCCTTTGGGAAGGCGTTAACCAATGAAACGTAATTCCATTACAAAATTCTGCCAGAAGTTGAACCCCAGACGTCTGCAGGGATTATCCACGTGCTGAACTCCGTAAGTTCCTACTTCTGATTCAAACTATTGAGTTCTTTTACTTTTGAATAAATGCTCATCGTATTTATTAATGTAATATCACCTGCATGTGAATTTGGTACTGTGAATTTAGGGAACTGGGTAAGGTCGCGTACTGCTCAATTGTTTGGCATCTGTTGATTTTCATTCTTCCCCAGTTCCCCCATGTCGAACAGACGTGTCACAAAATACATGCATGTATTCCTTTCTCCCAATGGTGGTCACATGTTGTACATGTTTATGAAGGCTACAACGCGTCATTAGTGACACCCTGACTGACATGAGTGGAGGAATGTGAGTAAATGTTCTAAAAAACGCGGCAGTTTTAAAATTTACTGCGGTACAGTGTATATAATGTGACAGTTTCGGGGTTTGGGGATGCTGAAGTATTATGTCATCATATTATAGGGAAGTCAATGACGACGTGCACCTTGGGGGATGACTAGTGTTAACACCTGTGTTATCGTAACTTCTCTAGATGTTGATCCACATGTTTCTTGTGGATTTTAGCGCAAAACCATGGACTCGTCGAACGACATATTGACAATCTCGAGACAGTTCATGGCAGGTGCACCGATCAAATATATAAAGTTTATGGTAAGAAGAAAATATGCACTTCCAAGCTTATTGGTTTATACTCAATTTTCTGTACTAATTTCAACTACAGTTTACATCCCTAGGGCATTGTGCTGATAAGTCTTGGCAGCAACGTTTGTTGCAGTCAACAGTTCAAAATCCTCTTGTATTGAGGTATCCTCTTAGTACTAATTATCAACGCTTGTTTTTGAAATCACTCATTGAAAAGGTTAGATTATGCATGGACACAATAGCTTAATATTGCTGCTTGTTAATTGCTAACTTGCAAACTGTAGTTTTGTTCTACATTGCATACAGTTAGAAATGTGTGGAATGGAAATAGCTGAAGAAATTTATGAGCTGTATACAAGCTTGATGCTGTCCGCAGCAAAGAATGAGGCGTATTCTTACAAAATATATTGTTTGGTGAGCGCTCTCTTGATAGTTCCTTCTGAAAATTATGGTAAAATATGTTGATCTTGAAACTTATGCCATTTTGATTTAGAAGCCAGAATTAAATGTCATCTTGAAAGAGAGTACATCTTTAATTAGTCAAGGCACAACTGGACTGGTTACCTGGCAGGTTTATATGTGCTTGGTATTTTCAACTTTTGGATAAGATCTTATAAGAATATTTCTGTTTCTTTAATTTATTCCGTGAGCAGGAATAATCCACATTTTAAATATTTCAAATAAGGGGCCTTGCAAATATTGCGGAAAGCACCACCGGGTGGGTGGGTCCACGTGAAAGTGTTATGAACTGTTACAGGGGGTGGGTGACTCTAAAAAGGGCAAAAATTGCGTTACGTAATATATGCACGGCCCCTAAGGTCTATTCCAGATGATGAAATTTAATGATAAATTGAACCCTTTTAAAATAAATATTCATTACCTCTTACCAGGCAGCCAAAGCATTAACTGAATGGTGTATAGGAAACAACGATTTGATAAATGGAAAGTAAGGGATTTTTTAGAAGAAGTGAGCCTTCGATTTGATTTGGCTCAAACTGTTTTCCCCAAGAAATCATGTGTATATTGAAATTCCAGGAATGTGCTAGAACTTGGCTGTGGTGTTGGCCTAACTGGAATTGCAGTTTGCAAAACTTGCCAGCCAACCAGTTACTGCTTCACTGATTGTCATCCACAAGTGCTTGATTTATTAAGACACAATTTGGAGGTTAACTTCAAGAATATATGTAATGAACTACCTGGTAAGTCCTAGTTTCCTTACGTTATGCTGTTATAGCTGTCGTATGTCTATAGTAATTGTAATAGAATAAAGTCTCAGTTTGAAACTATTACAAAATTTCATTGGTATTAGTAGATGTGCACACCTTGCAAAAGTGGGTTTCTCCTAACAGTTCATATGTTTGCAGTGCAACTTGCAAATCTAACCTAACCTATACCTTCAATTCAATTCAACTCAGTACCCTACTATCAGTAACTGAATACCGTGTGGTAGGGGGGTGTAATCCATCAACCC
>JAQGAF010004478.1:0-14290 GCA_034687865.1 Kryphioiulus occultus
TGATATTTCTGTCAATCATGCACTCAAGTAATGTCTGCTGAATAACTTGTAAGTTAATTTTTTCTTGATTTGCGTGTTTTTAAAAAAACGTAGTATAAAATAAAATGTAACATGAGGAATTTAACTCTGAATTTAACTGAATTTTTCTTACAAGAGTATACAATTTTACATTCTGTAAGTTGACCACCCAAGAAACTAGTAAACTGGTTGTCAAGGATAATATAGGAAATGGAGGAAAAATGAAAGAAAATATAGGAAGAATATAGAAAAAAGTCAAAAATACAGGAAGAATATGGGAAATGTTTATGAAAAACCATCAAGTTACTGCAGTTTAGAACATTTCCTACTTATTAATTGTAATTGATGAAGTTGGTATACAATTTTTCACAGTTGTCACATGTAAATGTCAGATTTTAGTTCACGTTTCTTCCTATGCAAATATCTGACTTTTTTCGAAATTTTCACCCAATATTTCAGAAAAAAATTAAAATTTTAATGAGCTAAATAAACAGCAGTTTCCAAGCTTTGACCCACAACCCACGTAATTTTAGAATGACAGATTTTGCTGCCCATCTACAATTGGCCTATTGAGAACGCCATAGACAATTTTTTTACAAAAACTAGACAAACTAGTGTAAATAGGCGGAATTTAAAAAAAAAAATTAGCCATAATACATTTTTAAAGATATTCTTAGAAATAGTAAAAACCAGCAGACTGCTGTAGGAATTTTGTTTTAAAAAAAATAGTGCTTTTACAAAACCGAAACTGCAAATAATGTCGTAGGCAGTTTTTTTTAAACAAAAAAAGAAATGATACATTTAGAAAAACCAGATCTCAGATGATGAATTTTAGCCAGCATCTACTATATTTTTCTTTGCCACAGCAGTTTGCAGTAAAATATAGGAAATTTAAAAATCACTGATCCATGATTTAGAATACATGTAAAGCGCATTACAAATGATAACGCAAACTCAGTATTTTAATCCTTTTTTTAAAAAAATAAAGGAAAAGTGATAGAAGGATTTTTAAAAAATAAAAAGCCACATTTTAAATGGAAGTTTTCGCCCACAAATGTGCCAAGCTGTTTATCAACATTAAATGCAAATAAATTCGAATGTCTCTTGGCGACATTTAAAAAAAGTTCACAATGGATTTTAAAATATTTCCCTGAGAAAAATGATTTAAAAATACGAATGTGATGGTGGCAGATTTCAATATATTTAAAAAAAAGTGACGAATGATGGATTTCACCCTATTTCTCAATGATTGTACATAGGTCGATTGTGTCCTTTGGGGGCATTCAAACATTACATCATATTGGGTGAGAGAGCAACTAAATGCTGACCCGAGTACGTTTTTAAACAAAAATTGTCAACAATTTTTTTTACAATATTTCAAACAAAATTTTTTTAACCAGTAACTTTAATAAACTATTCGTGAAGGCTCAATTGTTCTGTATTTTGCTTCATCTTCATACATACATTATTCAAAATCAACGAATCCAATTGTATTTCTCGCTGCCTTATTGGTGATGGGCAACTACTGTCACTGTTTTGGTCCATTGGGGACGTTCCAGTATTTCGTCGTACAGGGGGTAACAATAGTAATCGTTTCTATTTTATAATTATATAATCATTTGTGATTAAAGTTTTCAAAAAAAAAAATTCCCTATGGCTTTTTTTTTCATCATTCGCTTAATTTTGATCATTTCGGTGCTTATGAGAGGAGCGTCATGTGAATTTTTTATAACGAGTACCATTTTCAAATTACGTTCAACATTTTGGAAAAAAAGAAGCTGAAACCATTTACCACAAGGTTGGATGATTGGCATTCCCTAATCCTTTGAATTTATGCTTAAATGATGGATGATGGATTAAACATGGATCTCAAATGTTCCATGACAACTCTAGTTAGTAATAATGGTGGACTATGGTCCAGAAAATGCAGACAACTGCTGTTCTCATATAAGGGGACCCTACACGGTTAGTAATACTGTCAGTCACTTTAGAACCAGTAGAAATGACAGTATGCGTCAATATTTTCGCGACCCTACATGGTCAATATATTACTGTCGGTAAAAAGCTCAGTACCATCGTGAACTTCGTTGAATGAGGTTCTAAAGTACCACGAATCGAAGTGAAAGGCAAAAGCCTATTTGGAGACTTACGAGGCTTATTTAGCGATAATTTCAATACTCGCTTTAAAAAGGTACGATGATGATTGAGAAAAACAGCAGAAAATGTGTTCTCATACGAATTTCTTCGACGAAATTCAACGTATGTGGCACGTCCGTCTTCCATGGCTGCTGGAGCAGTACTGACAGATTTACTGACGAACGCCCTTACACGGTCAGTGATATTGCCAATATATTCATACTGACAGTAGTTATCCGAAAATCCGGATATTCGTCATTATCGAACGTCAATACACATCAGTATTGCCCTTACACGATCCGTATTATTGTCCGTATTTGTCGAAACTGACAGTAATAATTCCCTAGTAGGGTTCCCCGTTATAGGCTGCATCTTTGAGAATATGACCTATTCGGTAACTTTACTGAGCCATTTTTGCTGAGGGTGTGATGAATACGTCGTAGGCGAAAATTTTACAAAAAACTAAATAAAAATGATGGATTTTGCGATATTTCTTTGAAATTTTGTGAACATTTCATATATTCATGCATCTTTTTTTTCCAAGGGGGGGGTTAACCCCTAACCCCTCACCCTTGCGCACGACCCTGCTGCTCACAATGTAACATTGACACTTGACGGTCTGATTTTGTGAAACATTTAGTGTTAATAGCGAACCTATACTTCAAAATGTTGTGTATCATGCACAAGACATTGTGGAAATGAGCCATTTACAACTCAGAGCAATTTATAAGACGGTGATCACTTTTAATTATACATTTAATTAATTATACACGTGTAACTAACACTATTTTTAGTGTAATCCTTCCCTGAGTTAAAGTATTGCACTAATAAACAAATTAAATTTTTTAAGACTCAATAAATAGATACAATAAACATAAAATCCTATAATGAACATTTTTAAATTAAGCGTGAGGGTCCCTAGCTGAAAAATCTCAAGCCTGTCATAAAGGCTTAAAATGAAGACTAAAACGTCCCAAACATGCTATTTCTTACTTCCTTTCAAATAACTATGTATTTTAATTATAGTGGTGACATTTTAAGACACCAATGAAATGTTTTACAAGTGGGATGTTTAAAATTCTTTTCTTCAAAAACGTATTTTTATAAAATCGTTGGTCCATTATATGTGTGGAATATGTAGTAAGAATAGAAGTAAAGTTTAATTTCAGACATTCCATAAAATCCTTAAAGTGGTTAATTATGAAAACCTTTGAAAAAAAAAATTCTATCATAGTTTTGGTGGAATTCACGATCATTTTCCGTGTGCAAGTCTACATTTAAAATAAACACCTGCCTATACAGTATATGTGCCAAAGGTCCCACGCTCAAAGGAATATGGCACAATTCTAAATTTAATAATTTTTTGGATGTAAAATTAAATTTGCTTTAATGATTGAAATGACCTGCGGAGAGAAGAATATATATAATATTATGAAATAGACCATAATGAAGAATGCTGACATAACCCATTTACATCTATATTGGAGATTCAGGTCCTTGCATTTCTGACAATACATGTAGGCTACATGTATATGCGTAATAGTTCCTTTACCTCATGTGAATTTATATTTAGAATAACATTCTTGGTCACACATGCAATTTAATCCTTTTTTCGGTGATTTTCATAATCCTATAAGACATAACCTATTTGGAGAATTAGTGCAGTTATCGCAAAATATCAATCACGTGGTCCATAAGGTGATACGTATGTGATATGCAAACATGGGTTTTTAACGAATTTATGCCCATCACGTTTTTTAAATATATTTAAGTACTTTAGTATACTGACATGTGTATTCGCAATAAATCAGCACGTTTTGATAGATTTGTTAAAATATTTAAACTTTTGACACTTCACTGACAAGCAGCTTAAGTCCCCTATATTGACGGGTTCGGATTCGGCCCTATACGCTACAACTGCATTTATTTTGTTATTGTTATTTTGTTGAATAGAAGCTTCATGTTTAAGTGACTTTAAATCGATTTCATGATAAAAATTGATATAGTCAAACATGAAAAAATTAAAAACGTTCCATGCCATATTGGTTTGATAAATGAAATAATTGTACTAAAATTGGATTAAACACGATTTTATAAAAATGTACGGTCTGCAATTGTATTCCAGATGCACAAAATTTTCAAAAACGTAACTGCATTTTATGGCAAGACCCCAGATTCCTTTTGTGTCCTAAAAATCTGCAATAATTTTATAAAGTTCGAATTATAATTTTTGCGTTTTCCCAGATTTAGAGCAAATTTGAAATCGGGTTAAGTCGGTCCTCAAATGCGGTTAAGTTGCACATGCTTAGAATTTTGTTTTAGTCTTGACACGTCATGGAACAATTTTCGTGAAGTTTGAAATCTGCATGGTTCTGTTTATCCCACAAAAGTCAAAAAATGATGACAAGTTCGAATCTGTCATCTTGCCGTATTTTTGAGTTTTTCATTCATGGGCGAAGGGAAGCAGAAATTCACATAAACATGGGTTTATTATTCTAGTAATATTTCAGCAATGCGATTATGTTGAAAATTGTCTTACATGCACAAAAGTCAAGGATTTTCCCAACTTCGAATCTGGGACGTTGACATACAGTATTATTGCGTTTTTCGTTTATGGGCGAACCAAAACATGGGTTTAATTTTCTAACAAATTTTCAGCAATGCAGAAAATTGTTCATTCCAGAAAAGTCAAGAATTTTACCAAGTCCAATCAGGTATACCGTATACAGTAGAACCTGTCTAAAATAATATTCTTAGGATCGCTGCCAGATATTATTTTGGACAGGATATTATTTCAGACATGGGTCCTAAGTCGATAAACCCCCAACTCGGGACCGGCACATTTTATTATTTTGGAGAGGATATTTTTTTTTACACAGGATTATTTTAGACAGGTTCTACTGGGGCCCAATTTTGAACTTTCACAACGTTGTGTTATTCTCGGGTTGCGTTTTTTAATTGGCTGGTCACGCCTACCTCGGCAAAATCACTAAACCTGTGAGCGTGACTAATCTTGAAGCAACCAATGCAACCGGAAAAAAACGCAACGTTGTGAAAGTCCAAAATTTGGTCCCTGTATTCTTGCCATATTTTTTGCTATTTCATTCCTCATGGACGAAGAAAACCAGAAATTCACCATAACTTTTACGCTAATAAATCCGGAGAATTTTTAGCAATGCGGAAAATCACTTAGAACTTGTTCGTTCCAGAAAAGTCCAAAAAAGAACTTAGGGCACAAAATTTCTCCCAGTTTCCAGTTTCCGATTGAAAATGTCGAAAAACAGTAAAACACGTTGGGCCCCACACGTAATAAATGTGGCTTTAAAGCAAGCGGGTACTTACGGTGGCGTCTGATTCCTTTTCACGGGATGTTCAACGGGACCTCTTCGGGGAAAAGTCCGGCAGTTTCCAGAACTAACGTCCGGGTCACAGGCGGTGAAGGGCCGTCGAATCCTGGGCACAATGTCGCGGTTTTTTTCTTCGGTTTTTCCGAGTTTTGGCGAGTTTTTCGGGTGTTTTTGGTCCTGAGGACGTTACCCGCAGCTGAGCCTGAGAACGTGCTTTGTGAGGACCCACTTGGGCACGGATCGCGCTCACTTAACTCCCCCCGCTTGTGTTAATAACCCGAAAGATAAAAGTGTCATCGGCGTTAAAAGCCAGACAAGTTGCGAGGAAATCGCGATCGGGGGCGGGGCCCAACGGCCTTCCGCCATTGGCTGGCCCCGCCCCTCAGCCGCAAGCCGATGCGCCATTGGCCCGGGGCTCGGAGCTGGGCGGGGCCAGTCCCGCTTGCTTGACCGAGAGGGCGGGACCGGAACGCTGGATTGCGGGGCTGTCCCCAAAATCACTACGTGCAATTTCCGTCCAATTTTAGCAGAATTGCTCTTGCTTTTGGGTCTTGGCCCCCTAAGGTAATTATGCGCAATAACGCAAATTGACGAAATTTACTCATGCGGGAAATGAAATGGTAAATGGTACTACTGTCAATATCGATGGGTGATGACAGCTGCGCTAATCGTGGGAGGGCAGTACTGGGGATTGACGTTGAATACTGACGATTATCCGATTAGCATAGCCGCCAGTATACACCGCTATTGACAAGGTCATTGATATGTTACTGTAGAAACAGTGAGTTACTGACAGTAACAATGACCTTGCCAATATCGGTGTATACTGACGGCTATGTTAATCGCGGGAGGGCAGTACTGGTGGGTTGTCGTTGAATACTGATGATTATCCGATTAGCATACCCGTCAGTAGGGCCTATACACCGATATTGACAAAGTCATTGTTACTGTCAGCTTCAAAATAAGTTACTGTAGAAACAGTGAGTTACTGTCAGCGTCAAAATACTGACAGTAACAATGACCTTGCCAGTATTGATCTATGTTAATCGCGGGAGGGTGGTACTGGTGGGTTGACGTTGAATACTGACGATTATCCGATAAGAATAGCCGTCAGTCTACATCGATATTGACCAGGCTGTCAGCGTCAAAATACTGACAGCAACAATGACCTTGTCAATATTGGTGTATACTGATGGATATGCAGTAGGCCTACTGGTGATTTGACGTTGAATACTGACGATTATCCGAACACAGTAACAATGACAATGACCTTGTCAATATCAGTGATACTAATCTATGCCGAAATTTGCAGTGATACTGTCAATATCAGCGAATACTGACAGTTGTGTTAATCGTGAGAGGGCAATACTGGTAATTGACGTTGAATACTGACGGTTTCCAGATTTTGATACTTACCGTGGAAAGGTGCCCGTCAGTATTATTGTCAGTATTTAAATGAAAGTGACGTCACCATAATTAGGGTAACACCTGCAAAATTACATTTGGGAATTGGAGATTTGTATAGGTCAAGGGTAATTGTTTCTAGCACGTCTTTTGTTTAACGTGCTAGCTCCATTCTACTGTACATGTAGCTTTATCCTTAAGGCATTCTTTTGTCGATTTCAAATCCTCGAAAATTTTACGAGACCTTCATTGATAAGAAAGAAAGGATTTAAGAAAATAAGGTAGTCACGCATCTTGACCAGTAAGAATGGAAATTTGATGGATTGAAACTGGTCAAACCGTTTCAGCTTAAATTGCTGTTTTTCAAGTTTAAATAAATGATATGCTGAAAGTAAAATTAAATAATAACATTTCTGTATTAGTGATGTTTGTTAAAATTACGAGCTCGTAGAATGAAAAAAAAATGTATTTTTCATTACTTGAAGATTTCTTAAAATATATGAAACATCGTTTACCTATATATAATATTGTAAACATAAATTTATATTATTAAATGTATTTATACATACTATACTTTCTTATTATTTACAACACATGTATTTGGGAATTTTTTTCTTATTTTGTACAATTTTGCATAATATTGTGCTATTGATATTTGTTAAAAATACGAGCTCGTAGAATGAAAAAAATATATATTATTGTGAAGATTTATTAAAATATTAAAAATATTAAAAACATGTATTTGTGAAGTTTTTTTTGGTCCGTTTTGCAGATTGTTTCAAATATAAATACTAAGTTGTATAATTTTGCGTAATATTATATTGCTGAAACTTGTTAGAAATACAAGCCCGTTGAATGAAAAAAACTATTTTTCATTATTGTGAAGATTTATTAAAATATTTAAAAAATAGTTTAAAGTATTAACAATATTTCTAAATGTATTTATAAATAATATACAAATATTTCATAATTGGCGATACATGTACTTGTGACATTTTTTTTGGCCCGTTTTGTAGATTGTTTCAAATATTAATATTATTTTGTGCAATTTTGCATAATATCGTTATTTATAAATTTTATGAATAAACGATTTCGGTTTATTTAAATAAAAACCAGGATTAGATAAAAATGGTTACCCGGGTGGTATACAGGGTGTTCCTAAAGTGGCGTTACAACTTTGAAATTGTCTAGAAATTTATGTAGAAGACGCACAGCATTGGGTTGAGGTGTCATTTTATTGCAAAACTAATCCAGTTTTCCATCCACAAATTATTTTGGTTCGATGTTACTGCCATTGGCGATGATTTTCTCGTCAGATGCGATCCAACGATCGATTAATGTTAAATATCACTGCAAGCTTGCGCTCATGGTGACGAAATTCGGAACTACCGCACTACTTAAGTAAATTCGATTGGTTTTCCTACAAAATGATATTCAACCGATTCTGTAAGTCTTCTGGATAAATTAACAGATGCTGTTAAAGTTGTAACAGATGCTGTTAATGTTAAAGTTGTAAAAGCTACTTTATGGACACTGTATAATACTGTGTATTTCTATAAAGTAGCACGTGGTAGGCTAGGCTTTTTAACACTCATAGCTGGGATTTGTCGACATAAAGGATCCGGATTACACCTGCTTAATTACCATTGTTAAAATTTGAGTCATTCCAAAAGTTTCTCTTGAGGCAATAATAGGGGTTAATTTCTTAAGGTGTAACTGTCACAATGGTAATCACTCATGCATTGAGCGGTCAGGCTATAGCCTCTATGCACCATTTCCCTTGTGGTAAAGACTTACATGTACATGTAGTAAAAGTGGGTCCCTTAAATTAAATGGATAGGGTTTGGAATAGGAATGCGACCATACAGGTATCCTTGGCCATCCTTCGCCAATCCATGGCCAATCCTTCTCACTCCTGTCACTGTGTGTCATAATTTTTTGACAACCCTGGTGACCCCGCAGAAGATTATAACATTCAAACGTCCCACCTACAGATTTTCTACTACTGTATACAGAGTGTTCTGTTTAATCAGTGCCCAACGAAATAAAATTATATCTTTAATACTGTAAGAGATGCAATGATAGTTCTTGAAGGTAATTTTTAGAGTCGACCACGGGCTATCCAGAAACAGTATTTTCCGTGACCTTGAATGTCCCGTCAAGGTCATCCATGTGCCCGTTCAGTGTTTTTGTGCAAATACGTGAAAAACCGCTGAAGTTAGGATCCTAGTATGAATTGGAAAGTTGTAGAGCGATGCCTAATTGGTCTAATTAATTTGGTTTCAAAATGTTCTGAACGAGGCCCAGCGAGCTAGGATTTTTTTCCGCGAGTGACCATCATGATACCATAGCTTTGTGGAGTGTAAACATTTCTATCTCAGAGCTGCTACAATTGTGGACCATAACTGTGTGTAATTCAGTTCAGGAAGCAAAATAATTGATGTTAAAGTGGGGGAATATAACGAACCATTGCACTCCACAAAGCTATGGTGTCATGATGGTTACTTGCGGAAACAAAAATTCTAGATCGTTGTGACTCGTTCAGAAATTTTTTTAAACCAACTTAATTAGACTAATTAGGCATCGCTCTACAACTTTCTAATTCACACTAGGATCATATCTGCAGCGGTTTCTGACGTATTTGCAAAAAACCCTGAACTGACACATGGATGACCTTAAACGGGACATTCAAGGTCACGGCAAATATGGTTTCCGGATAGCTCGTGGTCGACTCTAAAAGTTACCTTCAAGAACTATCATTGCATCTCTTACCATATTAAAGATATAATTTTGTTTCGTTGGGCACTTATTAAACAGAACACCATACATGTTTGACATTTTAAACGGTTAAATTTGCACTATTTTTTGAAAAAAAACAAGAGTTGAAATCGCTATACATTGTTACGTGACTAAAACAGGCCATGACGTCAATGTTTTGCTTAGAAATCTCTGTACTTTTGGTCCAGTCCTGTATTCATGTAAACTGAAGGCATGTAAACTAGATTTCTAAGCAAAACATTGACGTCACAACATGGCGGGTCACTTTAACGATGAAAATGACATTTTGTAAAACAAATATATTACAAAATGTCTTATTTATTTACAAACTTTAATATAAACAAATAAAAAAGTGAAACTGCCCTATTGATGGAGATATCAGAGGACTTACAGAGTCCAACTCTGTTACATAACTTCCATTAGATTGCACTGTGTAACCCTGACACTAACCATTGTCTCGTGCTGTTAAACGCCACAATATGAAAAATTCATAGGCTTTAATTAAACGATAATTGAATTCGTTAGACCACACAACGTTTTTATTTTCCATAATGGTACATTCTCAATGTTCCTGTGTCCATAGAATCCATGCTTTTCTGTTTTTTGGAATCAGTCATGCAATCAGTTTATTGCTGTAGTCCATCAGTGACACAGCATGGCAAGTTGTTTGATCAGAAACCTTTTTGGGCATTAGGGTTGAATTCTGCTGATATCTGCTTGCTTGTGACTTGTCGGTCAGCCTGGACAATTCATGACAGCCTTCTCTAACATATTTCATTGATGAGATTTTAGGCCATTGTATTGATGCCCACTGCATATTTTTGCATGATTATATACTATTCAAGGTAAGCCTCGACATTATTGAGTGTGAAAAGTCCAGAAATTTAGCCGTTTGTGACATACTAATAACAACCCTCCAGTGATATACGTGTTCCTAATGCAAAGCTAACTAACTGTATTTATTGCTTAGGTATATATTATACGAAACAGCAAATTTACATTTGATTTTAAAAATATTTTACAGAATTGCTAATCTCTTAATTTGCTGTGCTCACCAATAGTCAATGGCATCAATTAGTTATTGAAGAATTGAATTTCACTGACTTTAAACAGTAACTCAAATTTCACTGACTTTTCAAGGCGTTTTAATTTCCCTGACTTTTTAGGTTTTCCCAGTTTTTCAGGTCTGGGTGAACCCTGTTAGATAGTGAGATTAGGTTATGTTAAAGGATAAATTTCGATAACTAGGACATTATGGACACATTTGAAGCAGAGACTATACACTATGCTGGTTCCCACAATCCCATTATTGACAAATAAAGATTTAAGATAAAATTATTCAAGAACAGGAAAACGCAAAAGATATATTTTGGAAAAAAATATCAAGAAAATGACTTTGCAATAATTATCAGCTTTCAATTAAGACATTGTACATCCTGTAATGCAGAACCAACACGTTACATTCCTCGAAAAACGCCAACAGGTGGCGTGGATTAGCCCTCCTATATACGACAGCGACCCAAGCTGTCATCCTGGCTTCATGTATAAGTAATGTTTCGAGAGAGCTACGTTTGCAGTGCATGTTGATATCGGAGATTTTATCATGGCTGCCACAAAATCGATGGCCAAAACCCCGAAATGCAACACGAGAGCTCGTAACATGCAAACTTATTTTCCGATAAGAAATGTAAATACTACATTTGACTTCTGCGTAGTGTTATCGCACACAGTACATTTGTACTAGACCAGTTGGGAGAAAGTAAGTATACGTAATTTTGCAAAAGAAATGATGGAAATTTCTTAAAAAACTAACCTGCAGAATTGATAAATAGGTCTACATGTTTTAGTGCAATCTATAAATTAAAAAAAATACCTTTTGTTTTTGCCAGCAAGCAATGTTATGAAACACTGGACCAGGAATAATGAGGAGTTTAGTTCAATTTCCTTATTTTTTGTGTGAAAAGATTGACGTTAATCGGAAGGCCTCGCCATAAGCCGATATTCGTGGCAAAAACGCCGAAATTCTCGATTTTTGAGCATATTCCTTAACATTTTTAGAAATTTATAATACAGAGAATGCTGTAGGCCTCGTTTTTAGAAGAAGAAAAAATAAGCTAGTCTAGAGTGCAAAAATAAAAACCTGCTTAGAAGTAACGAAATTAATATTTCTGAAATAGGCCAATATTTTGAAAAAAATACAAAAGTATCAGAAGCCATATGCGAAATGCATTAAAATTTAGTATTTTCGTCATTAACATTTTTAGTTTTTGGAATGTACAAGTATTATGCCATAATAAAATTGTGATTTTCAGAATTTACCTATTGTGTCAGCTCTCGTTCTCATTTTAGACTGTCTCTCTAAGTGATGACCTAACCGTCAAACCACAGATCAAAAATCATGGCATTTTTGACAAATCCTGGCTAACTTCTATAGTTGCCTCGGTGTTGTGAGGTACAAGTATAGCTAAACAGTTAGCAAAAATGTACGATTTTTCTTAAGATAAAGAACATACTATGCATTAATTTTCAAACCCTGAATATTTACTTGCATCTATAGGAGAAAATTTGAAAAGATATAGATCACGAGTAATGAATTTTAATAATAATAATAGTAGGCAAATAGTGAAGTAAATATAACGGCAAGGTTTATGTACGGTTTATCAACTATAATGCACATATATTGCATTTCTTTGGAATTAAGAAAATTTCGAAAATACTAATAATACCAGAAAACGTCATACAGAAGGCAAATAAAAAATCCATTGCATCCAACAGACATACGGTATTATCACTTTTTAATTTAACTACGTAACTCACATAATACTTGCAGCATTCAATTTTCGTACACCCCATGCACGGTCTAAAGCGTAGGACACACCTAGAAACATTTTGCGAAAACATGTTCCCACAAATATAGTGCCCACATTAACAGCAAACAAAAGAAACGTTTACAGAAACAGCCTTTTTCTGCAAACATGTTTCCACAAGTTTATGTCATGTGCTAAAAACGTGGAAACATTTTGAGGAAACATGTTACACAATATATGTTTCCAGGAAATGTTTGCCAGGTGTGGGCAAGGCTTTTCACGGCGAAGAGCATTTACGTACATGACTTACTTAAGCCTTGTCCACACCTCGTTTCTGGCACGTGAAACAAATTTGCAGAAACATGTTTGCAGGAAAAGCTGTTACTGCAAACGATTCCTTTGTTTGCTGGTATGGAACGTGGACACTATGATTGTGGGAAAATGTTTCCACAAACTCGATTAGTACCCGATAAATATTTTCGCCGAATCATGTTTCCCGACAAACATTTTTTCGCAAAATGTTTTTAGATGTGTACTGGTTTCAGGTTGGAGCGATTTAATTTAAAGTATGTATATAAACATAGTGATAACATCGAAATTTGTGTTTTCTGTAAAATTTATTTCAGTGCAGGGTTGCGTCCTGTTGTAAATACGCCATCGCCATCACTTTACGGACAACCCTCGACGGCTGTGCCCAGGGCCGACTTTTGCATGGAATCAGTGGGCAAAAATCGATTTTCGCTAAATTACGCCTTATTTTTGCATATCTGCTGGGGCGGCTCCCAAGCGAAACGCGGGTAAAATAGGCGACATTTCATCGAAAACAAATGAAAATTCACCGAAACGTTAATGGAAAAGCAAACAACCTATTTGCTTACCAGCAACAAATCCAGTGAAGTCGAATCTTGATGCAGTGGCAGTCTCACCATTCCATTTCGGCACTAGCCGAATCGCACTACAATTTCATTCGTAATTTTCGATCCCGAATAGAAAAAGCGATAATTATTAGTCCTTTTTACTGCCCTTGGTCAACAGATCGTTTTCGGAAACCAGCAAAGCACGGACTGCGGCAAGGACGAATCCACGCCGGAAGTGTGTCGGTGGGGAACTGGAGTCGAGGGGTAGTGAAGTGCGCACGCGCAGAGTGACTCGCTTCCGGAATCCAATTTCCAGGTTTGCTTTACTCGTTTTGGAGGCTCGATTTAAGGGTTTGAAAGAAAATTAGTTGCTGAAAAGGCGTACGCGTGATTGGCTAATCCGCCAAACAGCAAAGGAATGAGCAGGTCAAAGGTCGTTCTTGCATGGATGTCAACGTATACGAGTGCCGTTAATCAGGGGACCTGATGAACCTGACTGATCGACCCTCGCTACTTCCCAGCACGGGGGTAATCCGTCAATTCCGGACTTGTTGCCGTGGTTACTGTGAGGCTGCGGTTTGGCATCCTATACTGCTTGCATGAATATAGAATATTTTTCAACCTACAGTGATCAAAAAAGTATTTGAACAGTATCAGATTTGTTGTTCACGATTAAATGAAAAGGAGTACAAATTTCAAAGTATATTTGTTATAACGGTTGCATTACATAGTTTACGTAACATCAAAACAAAACATTTGTAAAAATTAGATATACCGGTACTTTAAAAAAAAATTGAAATTTTCATTGCAAAAAATGCATATTTTCGACATGAATATTTTCGACACTACTGTGTCCCACACAGTCACAAAAATCAAAGCTGCAACCTCCATAGAGTTTAACATGGTGGCGGCAGTAGTGTTGGTTTGGGGCAGTGTGGGGTTC
>JAQGAF010004479.1:0-14289 GCA_034687865.1 Kryphioiulus occultus
GTAGCTCTGGGCGTAACAACCGCCAGGGTTGGCCCCCTGGTGGTTGGGGTGCATTGGGTAGGACGTCCGTTCCAGGCAGGGGCTGCCCTGGGAGAAGTCGCCAGCGATGGACGCCATGGCGGCCACGGCGCCCATGGACGCCGGGCTCCAGATGCTGTTGTAGGGACTGCTGGCGCCGTTGTTGCTGGGCGCCAAGTTGGCCACCGAGTGCATCTTCAGCGACTGGTCTCTGGGGGGAGGCACGTGGGAGGGGCCGTTGTGGGGCGGGGCCACGGTGGGGGAGGCGGGAGAGATGGGTGACTTGGACTTCTTGGGGCGTGTCTTGCTCGGCTCCCCGCTCTGTTGCTGCTTCTGCTGCTGGCGGCACTTCGCCCTCCGGTTCTTGAACCACACCTGAGTATGATCAAAGGAAAATGGCTTTTTAGTGAGTTTTTGAAAGTTTGGAAGAATTAGAAGTACATGTACAATGAAACCCCTATAAGTCGGACACCTTTAACGGGGCTCCCCCAGAGCTGACATTTTCAACTACCATGACTTTTACAGGTTTAAACACAAATTCCCCTGACCACATAACCAGTGAAAGGAAAAAATCTGTGAAATGCTATATTTATTGCTTCGTATAAATAAATAGGACTTAGAACACAAATTTCCACCGTCAAGCAGCAAATTCAGATTAGTTTTTTTCATTTCTATCGCAGAACTGTCATCTCTTCATTTTTGTGCTAACCAATAACTAGCTTTGCGAAATCCTTTATTGGTTTGCTGAATTTCACTGACTTTTTCAAAGTAAATCAAATTCACTGACTTTTCCAGACCGATTCAATTTCGCTGACTAGTCCAGGTCTTCCATGCAGGTCTTGGGGAACCCTATTTACTATTATGGTGGACAGATCTATGCACTGGAGGTGTGCCATAGAATTAACATTAGTTTGGAAGAATTGGAAATACAGTGAAGCCCCAATAAGTCGGATACCTTTAACAGGGTTCCGTCTGAGATGAAATTTTCAACTTCCCTGACTTACAGGGAAGTCTAAGGCTTATTATAAATAAAGAGGACTTAGAACACAAACATCCACATTCAAGCAGCAGATTTAGAGTAGTTTTGTTCATTTCTTTCGCAGAACTGCCATCTCTTCATTTTTGTGATAACCAATAATTAGCTATGCGAAATTTGTTATTGATTTGCTAAAATTTCCCTGACTTTTTCAAAGTAAATCACTTTCCCTGATTTTTTCAAAGTAAATCACTTTCCCTGATTTTTTCAAAGCAAATCACTTTCCTCGATTTTTTCAAAGTAAATCACTTCAAGATCGGTTCAATTTCGCTGACTTTTTCAGGTCTGGGTGAACATTGTTTAATATTATGTTCGACAGTTTTTCTATGCACCGGAAGTGTGCCATAGGATTTACATTATCAGGCACGTGACCACAAATGATGAATTTCAGCTTTTTTTTAATTGCATGGGTGTCAATAATAATATGGAAGAGAACACCTGCGCATAGAATATTATTTAAATTGGACCAGAAATGGATTTTGAGTTTATTTTCGTGAAAATTATTTTTGGCCATAATGCATTTTTAATGTATTTTTAAGGTATTCTTAGACGTCCGAGTTATACACTTTGACACCCCTCTAACTCGGACACCTTCGGAACGCACTAAATGTGTTCGACATAGAGGGGTTTCACTATACTGGCAAAACAAGACGAATTTTAAACAGAGGAACAGTACCTGCACTCTAGATTCTGGAAGGTTGATCTTGAGGGCAACTTCCTCCCTCATGAAGATGTCCGGATACCTGGTCTTGCCAAACAGGGCTTCCAGAATGTCCAACTGGGCCCTCGTAAACGTAGTTCTTTCGCGGCGCTGCTTCCTGGGATTGCCTGAGATGTATGGGGTACAGAGATCAGGAAAAAGAAAGACAATTAAAGATTAGAAAAGTCTGGAGTTGGTCAATTTCAAAAACTAGCACTGTCTGCTAACTTAAAAATGTCATGCAGGAGGTTTGTTTTCAAATGCCGATCATCAGTGTTGAAACATTGTTGCATATTCATGGCGTCGTTAATCGGTTGGAATTTCAACAAATATTAATCTTGTCTCGAAATGAGGAAACACGAATTCAACGTGTCTAACAAAGCGTAACTTGGGTGAAGCTGGTTTAGGCAAATTAGTTCCAAATGAGTGCGCATATGCAGAACATGCGTCTAATAGAGTTATAGGCTGAAATGGACATTTTTTTTGGGTTAATTTGAAAGGGTCGATAATATCGTGTACTTAGCTGAAAGTCCATTAAAGAGTTATATATTCAAATTTAAGAATTTGAAGAGTTGAAGAGTTATACATTGTATTTTCAAAGTTCAGAAAAGATGATAAACGCCAATTCACTGGAAATTTGGCATTCATTTTAAACTACGTGAATTTTTTTCAGAAAACAGTAATAAATATTAACGAATGTTCTTGTGCTCGATCGACAGCTTCATTTTCCAGTATATTTCCGGGATTTTCCAGTACATATAAATTCATTTTTTCAAACATATTTCAACGAAAATTTTAGACAGTTTTAGAAAAAAAACTGTCACAAATGATGGATCTTAGCTCGTGCATTAAAAAAATAATATTAAAAATCAAGGTAAAGTCATATGCGAAATTTTTGAAAAATTCAGCCTTTTATAACGGATTGCGGGTGACATGTGGAGTAATTTCGTGGTGTTTTCCACAAAAATGAATTGAAAATTGAAAAATTCCAGCATATTTTGAGTTTCAAAATCAAATTCCAGCATATTTCTAGGTTTTTCCAAGATTTCCAGCCCAATAGGCATCATTGGGAATTTAGAACATTGGGATTTTGGGGCTAATTTAACAAGCTGATAGTCGTCACTTGCCCAAGATAAATAGCATTAGAATGAAAACTGCCTACAGTGTAAGGTAAAATCGAAAAATACCAAAGTCACAGCTCAGTGTCATTTAAGAGAGTTACAGTTTTACGTTCGTTTTTAATAACTGGAACCCCGTAGGTAGTTCAGGGCGAAGCTGAGATTCGTGCCAGGTGGCAGCACCGTAGGCACCTTCTTAAGGCGTCATTAAAAAGACTGGCCAGATTCTGTAATTGCTTTTACCTGGATATCCAACACTGGGGTGCAGGAGATCCATGCTGGGTCCCGTCAGGCCATTCATGGCGTAGGGGGATCCCTTCAGGTAGGCCATGGAGGAGGCGTAGGTGTTGCCCGAGGTGCCCAAATTACAGGAGCCGGCGGCTGAGGGCGGCAGCCGGGCCGAGCACGGGTCCGACAAATACAGCGTCGCGGCTGGTGGGGGCCAAAACTACGAAAATTCGGTTGGCCCAGCTATTAGGCAACGAAGAAAATTGGGCTTTCTATCCCAAATGGAACTGCCTGGCAAGATGGATTGGGAGGGATAGTGTTGCGAGTCAACTGTCCGCCCAACTCTTCCCCCTGATGGACTATATGTAGACCTTGGATGACCTTTGTGCCCGCATCTATAAATCAGGGGGCGAAATAGAGAAGAGAAAAAACATTAAGATGAGCGAGATGATTTTATACGTGATGAAAACAAGCGTGAAAATTCATATTTCAATGGCGAATTAGTGGTGGTAGTCGTCTGGTCTTTATACCACGTCGTACACGAAAATCCCATTTTATAACTCTATACCGAGTTTCTTGGAAATTTCCCCCAAACAGCCATAAATTCCCCGCATGGACGTAACGTACAAACCCGGTCTAATCAAGCTGCTTTCAGGCTGACCTGAGGAACTGCAGTTTCGCAAATTATGGTGCATTCTTATGGTTTTCAAAAAAGACGTATGGGCAGTGCCTTTTTAGACACATGTACGTTTTTCTCGTTAATATTGTGGAGGGAAATAACCCTATCTATGGTACTTGACGTGAAGCAGGGAAATCATATTTAGCAATATATTAACTAATTCGTTTTGATCTACTGAATACATGTACTTCGAGATCAACATCAATTAATTAGAAAATATATGTACTGTTATTATTAATGAAGAGTTGTTTCTCTTCGTTTCTTAATTGGGGCAACTCCGACTTACAGGTATATTATAATTGATATTAGTGCATGTATAAGAAAGCGCTGAGATATAGGGTGACCTACCCTCAATACAAAAGTTACTTTTTAAAAGGCTGTTAGTTACAAAGAACAAACTTTGGAGCTCGTATAATTGTATTTTATGTATTTGGTTCACAGGGAACCATACTGCTGCATATGAAACACCTACATGAAATAAATGAAATTAGGAGTGCTTCTATCTTTTTCCAAAACTTATTCCGTGTAATTCTAACAATTTTTTAAATTAATTTTGTAATGCTGGTAGGACTTTATGATCACCCTGTACGTTTCTATTTACATGACTTTACAACTTCCCTGACTTTCGTGTCTTTAACACAAATTTCCCTGACCACTAAAAATGCAAAAATACGATATATACTAATGATTCGATTGCTGTATTTTTTGCTTAACATACATAACAGGGGAGAGACAAAATTCATAATGAAATAAATTTAGATTAGTTTTTTAAATTGACAATTGAAGTTAAAAGGAGGATTCCCCAATCCCCATGTGTGTGCCATTTCTTGATTTTGGTGTAAGCATATGTTGAATTACCCTGACTTTTTAAAATATAAATCCTTTTTCCCTGACTATGCCATGTCTTCCTAAATCCCTAACAATTGCAGGTCGGAGGCATGATTTCCTATCAATCATAAATTTGAATTTCTAGCTTTATAGAAATTAATGCTGGCGTAATTTTAAGAAAACGTGTTCCATATTTGTTGAATTTCCCTGACACTTTCAAAAAATAATCACTTTGCGATTACTAATCCAAATATTTCCAATTCCCTAGCAATTCCAGGTCGTGGCACGATTTCCTATTCATTGGTAAACTTACTAATTTCAATACAGCTACATGTATAACTTCATTGAAGTTAACATTGCAGCAATTCTAAGGTACAAAGCTATGTTTAGCAAGATTTCTATTAAAAGTAAGAGGATGCCCATAAAACATTTACAAAAATGTGTGGAATCTTAGTGGTCGTGTGTTTAAAATGAATTACTGTCGGTTGTACCCATACATCCAAGTCTAACGCTCTGGGGTGTGCAATACAGCGTACCAAAACACTTTGTCCACCAGATGTCAAGTCAGGTTGTCAAAGCAACGAGGCTACATGTATGTAATCTAGCCATTAATCATACTATTTATATTTAAATATACAAATATAATTTCCTAATTTGCACCGTGGGCAGATGGATGATTACCCAAATGTCCTAAGAGCACTTGTTGGCTTGCCGTGGCACTTATTGGATGATCCATAGGGGAGAAGTGTTCTCTGCATGGGGGATTTTGGGAGGGATAGCCCGTCAATCTGAAGGAATTCCTTTTAAGCAAACGAAAACAAATGCCCCAAGTGCAAGACTGCGTGGCGTGGCCACATGGGACGTCATGATGTTCGCTGCGACACTCCAGCTCAACTCGTTATTTTATGGCCCAAAATTCCACGTCATTGTCATGTAAATTATTAGTATTATTATTATAGGCCATTAGTTTTTTTGGGTCGTGATATCAAACAAGAAAGTTCCTAATTCCTGGCCTGGGTCTTGCTGCAGGTTGGGGGGAAAGCACTTAGAAATTGGAAATGCCTTACGTGGACCCCCTGGTGGGAAATGGGGAAGCATTCCGGAAATGGAATTTCGAAAATGTCGAGATGTATTCTGCGGCGGAGAATAAATTTGCTAAAAACGACGCACTTCGTACGGTAAGGCTGACAAATTTATAAACAAAATTCTTGGAAACCGTGATTTTTTTTTGGTTTTTCAGAACTGCAATTAGCCTGAGTTGCTATTTGAAAAACAGGAATTCGAAAAGCAACAAACACCAAGAGTTATGCAATGCCAGTTGGTGGGCATGAGCAATCAGCTGATCATAGCTGAAGTAGTCCTGAAACCCTTTCGAATTGAAATACTGTATCTAGGGGTGATCATAAACTATTAATCTCATTAGAAAAAAATTTAAATTGTTAGGAACAGGTGTTGGAAAATCACCCAAGATTGTTCGCAGTCCGCACTATCTTGAGAAATTGCACTTAACATTGATTGGTGCTTTGGTCACATGATTCCAGTGGCCATCCTGATACCCTATCTCCACTGCAGCATCTAATTTAGATCGGATTCCGAATCTAGATTGGATTTTGCAATGTAGCAAGTATCAATAAGGGGTGCCTATCCTAAAAAATTATTGTAATTGAAATTGACTAATTGATGTGCGGATGTGCGCATGTGCACATGGTTACCAAAACCTGAAAAACCGGGTTTTGGTAGTCATTTGCGGATGCGCACACCAATTAGTCAATTTCAATTACAATTATTTTTTTAGGATTGACACACCCTATTGTGGTTGAAATTTGAAATCTCTTTACAACTCGGTTGGACCAAGACCTGCTGGCATGACGTCAGGCAATGTTGCCATCGAACATTTCCTTCTGAAAATGTCATCATCTACTGCTCATTTTGCGATGTAGGCACTCTGCACTGTTCTTGAGATACATTCGCCTTAAAAGTACATGAATTAAGACTCGTTTCGATAGTGAATTCTTTTAACTCGATTGCATCAAGAATTTGCATCCGAACTAGATTGGATGTTGCAGTGGAGAAAGCGGACATGTATGAGTGTTTTTCTAGGTATATGCCATTTTCGATTTCAGCGCCGTCTGCTGGTACACCCTATGAACCTTGTCACTTTCTTCTGTCTTTTTCCAAAATTTGTTGCTTGTAACTAAGACTTTGTAAATTTTCTGCACTGTGGGTTGGGCTTTATGATCATCCTGTATAATATATCAGAATTAAGAAATCGTAAAGTAAAAATTATGAATTTTCAAATAAATGATATTTTCACATATAGCTGCATATTTACGAATAAACGAATTGAAATAAAAGCATGGTTTTTAAATCATTTTTTGTACTGAGAGTAGGACTTTATGATCAACCGGTAAATATTTCAGAATTAAGAAATAGTAAAGTAAAAGTTTGGAATTTTTAAATACATTATATTTCCACGTATAGCTGCATATTTAAGAATGAACGATCTCGAATAAATGCATGTTTTTTTTTGTTTTTTGTTGTTGTTGTTGTTTTAATGTTGTACTGAAGGTAGGACTTCATGCCGCCCTGTAGGCTACAACTATTTCAGAATAAAGAACTGGTTAAGTAAAGTTTGCAATTTTTAAATAACAGATATTTTCACGTACAGCTGCATATTTCAGAATGAACAAATTGAAAAAAAAAATGCACGAAAAGCATACACGTAGAGATCATGCTCGTTTCAGAAGGGAATTTCCCCTTGCACAACAGACGGATTTCGAATTTGAGCAAGTGTTGATATTTCAAGCATGGTTTAAAGGATTAACTAACACCGGACAATAAAACAAGAGACTGATTATAGTTGGTAGAACTGAGGGTTTGATGCAATTCAATTTCCAATAGCCCTTCATCGCCCCTTCAGTCATTCAACTTCTTAATCCTTTCGTACCTTTACAGAATTCAAACCGTTAATCCTCATTCATTTTCATGGGTACCATCACTCAATAAATCAACCAGTTTTCATTTAGGCGTTAAAGCGTTGTCTTTCAGCTAAGCAAGCATTCAATTAACTCTTCATGCCTCGGCCTTACCGGCCCTCAATCACTGTCATTTAATGAGTTAATTAGTTATATCAACTCGCCTCGTATATTTCAGTATTTTTTCAAAAACACTTAACACCTGGATTTTCCACCAAGTGTGCTTTTTAATGCAGTAGCATTAGGACAAATTCGACTTAGCCTGAAAATCACAGATGGCGCTGGAGTTTCGAAACAGGTACATGTACGTTTCGCCATATCACCCCAATATAAACGATACTGCTTATCAGAGGGTAGTTCCTCCAGCATTTTTTTCTGGATTTCTAAGTAGGAGCGTAGGTATGCACAGAGTTCACCGGGGTCATCGGTAGTGACGTCACGGTGCTACTGCTGAGTGATTTATGCGGCTGGTGGCTGCTCTCCTCATTCGTCTTTTTCGAATTGCACCTTGGCCGGTGTGGGCCAAGGGGGGCTGCAATATGGCGGTGGGCATTCAGGGCACGTGCACCTCGTCAACTCACTTAATGGACATGTAGAGAGAGAAAGGTAACAAAAAAAGAGGGCGCTTTGAAGGCTTTAAAAAGCAATGGATCAAGCTGGGCCAAAAAAAAAAACACAGCTGCTCCACTCACCTGTTGGGTTTCCCAGGTATACAATTTCTAGGCTGCACTAGCCGGGATTCATGCTGGGCACATGCATGGCCCCCTTAATTAGGAAAAGCGTAATTGATAGCTGGCTAATTAGATTGTTTAAATCAATTTAAACAGAACCAGGGAGGGGGCGGGGGAACTAACACGCGCGGATGAACACTAAATCACGCCAGCTTGCTTAGAAATTTCTGCAAGCTTTGCTCAAATCAATGTATAAGATAGGTACATGTAGATCACATCGAAACCTACTCAAATACATACAGTGACGGACCACATCGTTATTGGATCACAACGTTATTCTAGTTGTAAACATTTGTTCGCCACTGTATACATGTATACTGTACGTGGGAGTGCACGAGGGTCGCCCATAAACAGAGATGACTTATGGAACTGTACTAGTGTAGTATAGGTTCTCCCTGTAAACCATATCAGGGTTCATACCGTCGGGGAAAGTCAGGGAAATGTTGACATTCTGACCATTAAGTCATGGAAATTCCTAATGTCTAGAAATTTGCTGTGGCACAACTATTTTGTGACTTATGGGTGACTTATGATGACTTATGGAACTGTACTAGTGTAGTACAAGTTCTCCCTGTAAACCATATCAGGGTTCATACCGTCGGGTAAAGTCAGGGAAATGTTGACATTCTGACCATTAAGTCATGGAAATTCCTAATGTCTAGAAATTTGTTGTGGCACAACTATTTTGACTGGTATAAGTGCCTCATGAAAAGCATTAGAAAAGCTGTATTTGTGTTCTACTTTTTCTATAAACTTCGCCTACGGCGTTTTCATTATAGGCTAATTCTTGATCGTTATCATTAATTTTTCTTATGAAAAGTCACCTCAAGTGCATAATTTATAGAACATTTATAGAACATTCCCTGCTCCAAATGAGGACATGTCATAACTCAAAATTTAGTCTTTCTATTACTGAATTCATTGGCTGAAATTCATGTCTTGTTATGTATTATTTCTAAAAATCTCGCTTATGGCGCTCCTAAACCTATACCGGCATATGCTCTAGTTTTAAAACATATTTCACGTATATAAGGCGTTATTGATGGTTTCGGTTTTCGAACCAAAACTGCCTTTGTGTGCCCTCCAGAAGATATTAATATTTCTGAAAACACGTGAAATACTTTACTTCTGATAATTTTTGTTCAGAAATGTTTCTGACATTATTAATTAGGGGCACACTCCTTGCCAAAACGGTGAGAAAACGCAGCTCCCAAAATAGAATTTTTTGTAGTAACAGCTAAGATATGAAGGTACCAAATTTCATTAAAATTCCTTCAGCCGTTCTTTAAAAAAATGATTCCGGAAGCTGTTTGAACACACTCGTATTATATTTTTATATATAGTATTGCTAAACAGTTTTCTTTGAAAACGAATGTGAAACCTTATCAATTGAGATGTAGGTTTTCAAACAAATTTCTTGCGTTATTATTATTCCTGGAAATTTGTCGGGAAATGTCTACAAGAAGGCAATATAAATTACATGATGTAATTCTTCAAAACGAAAAATCTCCCTTGGTATTACATGCTATACACAAAGGAAGTAACTTCAGGTAGATTTCTTATTTATTGATAGTATTGAATATTTTTGAAATTGAATCCATCTATCAGCATGCAGCCTGTTCCCACCTATAGGCCGGGTTAGGTAAAGTCAGGTCAGGACATGTCAGGCCAGGTCTGTCTAGACCAGGTCAGGTTAGATTAGGTCGGGATCGATTCAATTCAACTCAGTACCTTAAATAAGTAAATGAATACAATGTGTTAGGTTAGGTCAGATCATACCATGCAACATGTACTGTACTTGTACCTCAAACCATGCAATTAATTTATTGGCATAGACCAGGTTGGGTCAGGTTGTCAGGTTATGTCATTCTATAGTATAGAATTATTGACGTTTGTCGTCTGTCTCCAAACTGAATGACGTTTGCATGTCTGGTACTGGTATTTGGTGCAGGTACGAGTGTCTTCAGCGTCATGCAAGTTAGGGAAAAAAGTCCATTAAGTTTATTAGATGTAATCTAAAACGATGCCTTTGTGGTGAGTTGTAGATCTTGTCTATTAATTTCTCTGGGCCAGTGTCCTTGGATTTGACGAGCAATTCGTACAGTCTGCACTCGGAGGGTTCAGTTCTCATTCTTCGGTATTCTCGCAAACTTGTTTTATCTTATCAGCACGAGCACAACAACCAGTCTTTTTTAAATTAAGTACCTCGATGATTTGCCTTGGTTGGAATGCTTACCCTCGAATAGCCAATTCTGGGGCCGTTCGAACACCTTGCGATAAACAACAAGGATAATTTTTCTTATTTTTGGATAAAATTTATTCCAATGCCATTTCGGTTCGTTTCTGTTATGTCCCAGACATTGATTTATAATCGATTCAACTCGTAAAAATATTGGAAACGACCTCGTCGTCGCTTTCCTAACGTTATTTCAGCAAATTTCCACTGTAATTGCAGATTTTCGCAAAATGGAGCGTAAATCTTTCTGGAACGTTTTTACGATCCTGGCTCAAATTGAGCTAACAGAACACTTTATTATTTCTGCCTTTTTATTAGCTTCGAAAACAGTAATAAAGCTGTATCAAGTTTTCAAAGTTGCTTTATCAACATAATGGCTTTTGATATATGTTCGAATTACTGAAGTGCGATACTCTAAATTATGCAAATCAGAAAGTCGTGAATCTGTTCATAGCCACCAGTTTTATTTCTGGCATAATGGTATTCATTACTGGACAGCCAATCCTTCAAAGATTAACCCCAAATACTAAGGTAACACGCTGATAACGTTAATATCTTAATGAGATTAAGATTTCCCGTTCGCCATAGCGTCCTTGCAATAACGCTGAAGATGGCGATGATTACATCAGTAAATTAAGATGAATGAATGAATTTTAATCGCCTTCATCGTGTTAGTCTACAGCGATTCCTGCCCACGGTCCGTGTCTTATCTTGGCAACCAGAACCATTTATCACTGGTATTTTACGGAGTCCCCCATCATGGTAGGACAAATGGAACAGACCGCTTACTACGAAATGACGTAACCATTAAGCTCGGTGATGGAATTAAGTTAAAAGTGGATTAAACAATAATCTGTCAGCGTTTTTGTTCGTTCGTTTTGTTTCGACTCATCTGCTAGACTAATGGTATTCGAGACAGCATGGTATTTTTTGGCCATGAAATCTTGGAGAAGAGGTTTAACGTGTATTGCAGACGTAAATAGTTCAAAATTACTTCCTAAAGGGTCTGTGTGACACTTTGTCAGTGTGTGTTTACAAACAAAGAAATGACACCAAATGGAAGCGAATTTTTTTGGAGTCCATTACAATTGCTCTGAATATTAACATTCTAGTGCTGTAAGGCATATTGCAATTACCACAACAATTTCACATAATGCACGTGATGTGTTTAAATATTTGCCACAATGTGTTAGGCGCGCAAAATAATGTCTGTTCGAATGCATTTGAAAAATGAAGTTGTAAATGTATTTGAAATACATGCATTCAAGTGTTGTTAAATACTTTCGAAGTATGAAGAGTATACTGTGAAGAATCTGTGCATAAACGACGTCATCAAGATGTCGACTTTTTGATATCCCCCACTTGGACGTCCTAAGAGTTAGAAAAACAATAGACATACTTGTCATAGATGCATATCTTTTTTTTGGTATTTGTTCCTCTCGTAATCGCTTGTTCCCATCTAATGGAATCAAAGGAATTTGTATACCAGTACAGAACAGTTTACTATTACTATACAATTTACTATTATTCTGGCGAAAACTTGTAACACGTGGATGTTACTCAACATTATCTAACAGACTTAAAGGAATATTTATACCAGTACAGAAAAGTGTATATCGGTATATCGGCAGTACACCGAGTACAGTACTATTATTCTGGCGGAAACTTGCAACGTCACGTGTGAATGTTACTCAACAATGAAAGTATCAATTCAATACCACTGAGTACCCAATTATCAGTAAGTGAATACCATGATGTACAGGGGTGTGTTCTATCAACCTAATTTTATATGACAAATACCACTGACACCATCATCAATGTTAAATAGAATTTCTTATACAGTTTATAAGGTTGCCCTTTGGAAGAGAATTCCAACCTCTGGTGGAATGCGAAAAGCAAACTCCAATGGTATGGATCCGAATGGGCTCGGTGTTCCATAAGTGCACTGGAAAGTCATGTTCTTCCACCTTGGTACAGTACATGTGGTTTCGTTTCTCGACAAATTTATCGACCAAGTAAATTTTTCGAAAGCTTTGATCATTTGAGTTCAACAATATACTTTACATTGCCTGGGCAGTACAGAATTCAAAATGAAATATTACCGAAATATGGCATAACGAAACATCTTTCCCGACATGTTGAAAGATGGTGATCCACATTCGGAATATTTTCATTTTGCAAAACCATGGGCAAAACGCACCTGGAGAAAACATAGCTTGGAAAACATTCTGAGCAATTAAGACGTCCCGAAGAAACCCTTTGAAAGCAGTTGTGCCAAACACCCGCGGCTAACAAATGTTTCGGAATAATTTTTCCAAATCATTTTTCCTGCTGATTCGACACAATTTCCCTTGTCGCAATCGCAATTCCCTCATTGCGGCTGACCGATTAGCATATTTTAGCATTGCCTTTGCATCGGCATCCTGCAGGAATTGAGGAATTCTGTTTGGGGACGACGAAACCATCTAGGTTTGACATGTGGTCCATGGCTGTAAAATAAAAACTCACGAAGGGAAAAAAGGTGGCAGGAATGTGGCCAGAGAGGTGAGGCGCATGATGAGGTAGGTGGTGGCTGGTCATCCCTGGACGTGGAAGACACTGGAGAGCAGAAAGGGAAAAAGCAGGCCAGAGCCCCCCCTCCCAAATCCCCAGGTTTGGCCAGTGAGAGAGAAAAAAAGCCTGCAAAATCCAGGTGTCAGAGTAACACCTGCAGCCGGAGAAATGGCGTTACCTGCGGCTGGGGTCAGTCAAGTCCGCAGTGGGGCGTCCGCGTCGTAGGCGGCAAACGGCCTTTTAAATGCTTGTTTTTCGTTAAAAACTCGCACGTGTTGTGCATATATCCAGCGCCACCATTTATGCGTGCGAGCAGGAGCATTGCTCTCTATATATTACGTTCGCCAATAGGGGATGTCCCGCCCACGTGGTCCTGAACGAGTCAAGTGCTTTTAGAGTCGGATATTTCAGTCTGCTTATGAAAAATATGCTGTTTGGGTTTTTGGGAGAAACTGGGGAAAATGTGAAATATTTTGCCTACTAAGTGGTCATTTTTGGAACATTTTCGTTCAGCCCAACGCTCGAGTCTTGATGGGGGATCCGGAAGTAGATGGCGTTTCCCCTAACGCAACCAATTTCTAATCATTTTCAGCCATCACTACGTTTTCATACACCCTTAAAATCAACTTTAGCAAGAAAAAAGTAAAATTCGGGCATGTAAACGCGTTTTACTTACGGGAAGCGTGATTTAGTTTCTCAGCCTGAGATCGGGCAAGGGGGTGGTTTCGTTGAAACCACTTCCCGAAATCAATTTCGTTTGAGCGCATTCGGCATGTAAATGCAAAATTTTAGCTTCACCGAAGCCGAGCACGTGACTTACTGCTTCAGTGTTTCTGGCAACTCTAAAACCTGACACAGTTCCAAATTTGCCCACAAAGAAGTGATGCGTCGCCTGCTTTGTTGTTGTGGTTCGTGGTCTCACGTGCAAGGATTCATTTTCGGTATGTATCAAACTTAAAGTTTGTAATCAAGGATTTATAGAGGTATTTTGTTCAACTGCCACTGCTTTAAAAATGTCAGTGCAACTCTGTATCAGGTTTTAGCATACCCAGATAGACCACGCCTTTAACAGCTTTGAAACATTTATTTCAAAGCAGAGAACTGTGTTGCTACAGTATACAGGGTGGACCAGATATCTGGGCCTCTCAAAATAACGTTCAATCCGCTGGTGCTAGGATAAGTGTGCT
>JAQGAF010004480.1:0-14287 GCA_034687865.1 Kryphioiulus occultus
TGACAATATGAGATGTATGTTTTGGATCATGATCTTGATGAAGCACAAACTCATCATTAATGTTTAATTTTTCTGCAGTATCCTTTAAATTCAGTGATGATATATCGAGGTAGATGTGTATGCATGTAATGCCTTCAAAGAAGTGCAGATTGTCAGGCTCAAACTTTTCATTAATTTTATGCATCGATGGTTTTTATTTGTTGTGATTGAAGCCATATAGCTTATCGTCCACTTTGAAATTGTATTTCCTTAGGAAATTTAGATTATTAACTGTAGATCCAGTATTCGAATGCAGGTGCGTTGAGCCACTGTATAATCCAGGCTTAGTACATCACCGTTAATTGATAATTTCATTGCCAATGCTTTATTGTTGTCTGATCGAAATAACAGTAAAACATAGTTGAACAAGTAAATTTTAGTAAATTTAAGTCAAGTATGACAAAACTAACACTCTCATTTTAATGAAATAACAGGCTACATAATTGTGTATTTGGAGGAAATTAAAACTAGAAAATTACATTCGAACACGTTTTTATTCTGAATTATCCATATTGTTAAAAACTACGAAAAGGTTATGCCCAATTCTTACATTTCTTTTTTTTCAACACCCTTAAAAAGCATTGTTTCTGATTCGGAAAAATCGAATAAAACCTATTTCCTATATACTGTATATAGGAATATCTTACAAAAAATATTTAAAATCCTGTTACAAAGAAAAGTCATAGGAATTTCTGGAGAAAAAAATGTGAGCTTTTACAAGTGTACTGTCAACTGGCGCCCACTTAGCAAGTTGTCCTATCAGGACGTTGTACCCTTATCACCAGGAAAACCCTCAAGCGACCTAAAGCAAGAATTCCTTGGTTTAAATGTAGATAGACCAGATTTTGCTCACTCAATGTCCATAAAGGAAATCCAAAGTACGTGGATCTAGGAAAAAGGGCACAGTACCCTTTGAAGATAATGCTTAATTACATTTCCTCTTAAGAGTCTAGTCAATGTACCACTTCAGTAGTTGCTGGTGCAAAACTATTAATGTACAAAGGTTATCAACAATTTAAGCAAGAGACTTACTGGCAGCTTGATAATGTGACTGATTATCACGTGTTTTCATTTATCGGCGGATACCATTAGTGCATCAAAATGATCAGAAACAGCTGTACATATACATGTAGGTACCATTAGCAGCAGAATGTACAATAGCTGACAAATTAAACTACAATGTATTCGCAATGTGAACAAACAAAGTCACACAAAAATTCGTTGGAATGTGCAAGTTAAACTGGCAGATCCAAAAAACTATTAAATTGTAATTAAAATTCCCAAACTCACTGAATTTCACTAAGTTTTCATCAAGCATAGTCTACTGCACAGCATTGTTGTGAGATTTCTTTAGGACAGTTTCTCACACTATGTCCGTGGAACATCCGGAGACCAAAAGTTGTATGATCATGTTCCAACTGCCACAGACTAGAGAGTCGATACAATATTTAAGACAAGCTTTCAGCACATGCCATGCTACCAATTTTTGGCAGAACTGCAACAGAAACCTCACTAATATTACATCATTCTTGATCTAATTTACCAAAAAAAATGGCACTTACGGCTATTCCTTGATTGCTTTATATAAAAACTTCTTAATGAAAGTGTTCTAAATGCATGATTTTGATTTATCTCTTTAGATTTTCTGAAAAACTTTCAAGGGAAAATTGAAGAGAAATGTCGTCTATGACATTTCATTGTCAATAAATTATTATTATTATTGTTATTATTAATAAATACTTGCAATAAACAAAATTTCCAACTTGAAGTTGGTATTGCAAAGTATCTGACCGCAATCGTTCTCATCAAGGACAAATTCGAACAAAACGTTTTCAGTTCCTATTGGTTCCACCACTGGTGGTTTACAAGTGCACCAAGTTATAACATGGTTTGTTATTTTGAAACGTCTGAGAATCACCACTATAAGAGCAGACTGAGCCCATAGTGAGGTACTTTTGCATAAAAGTATTTTTGCAAAAACATTGAGTCCTTGCAAACCACCTTTTTGTTATGTCACCTTTCAGCTATTGTATCAGTCAACATGATAAGCAGCTCAGATAATCAAATACGCCATAAGTTTCACTCGTCCAAAATATTTGCATAACAAACGTGCAGCCTTTTCGAACAGTCACTTTGAAAATCCAACATCACTACCGGCACCATTTTTAAAGCGAATTCTGTGAAAACTTTCTCGGACAAAACGTTTTCTTTTAGCATTCCAGGCCAAAATCTCACTTTATTTTTCCTTTCACTCTCAGCTTTTCCCAGCTATGCATGATTACATTACACCAACGCTACTTTTGCTGACTGCTTCAAACTTTTGGGTGCACAGTTGGGCAGCTAGCAAACTTACGAACATTTTTCACAAAGTTCAGCCAAACAAAATTCTTCCCAGACCCCATCGGGAGCTCAGGCGCCACCAGATTTAAATCGCTGACCAACCCAATTAACTGGAAACTGCGTCGAAAATGCATTTGAATAACTTGAGGCCAGTAAATAAAGCACTTACGAGGCGAAACACGTTTAGATGGCAAAATAAGGAGTCCCAATTCCAGACTTCTATTCCAAGCTTCCAGTGCCGAATGCAACGCAGCAGCCAAGCATGCCAACAACGCTATCGAAACAAATATCGCTTTTTGTCATCACGTCCCACTAGTCGCAAAGAAACACTGGCTCGCGACCCTAACGTGCGCCAAATTGCATGACCTATTATTTCAAAGAGACTACTTCACTCCTCGGCCTGCACAATTTCAGCGCTGCAACCTTGAGGCTGGAGCAGCCATTTTTAATTGGAACATGGGCAGCGTGCACCAAGAAGCATCAAAAACTGTTGTTTGCTTCGCTTAAAAAGATCGATTTTCCCACTTAAACTACAAAATCGGAGCGAACGTAACTTCCCGAAAATAAGCGGCATTATGTCGATGTGTAACTACGGATCTAAGCGTTATAAAAGTGGAAAAATCGCTCACCTTATTTTCAACGTGTGATCGCCATTCCTTCAGAGTCAAGAAAAACGAAACCGGAATGCGAAAACGAGGCTAGAGCAACCTTAGCGCCATCTAGCGGCGAAAACCTGTGATGCTGTCGCCAACGAAATAAATGATGTAAGCGCAATAATTTCAATGCTGATTACCTAAGGAATATTAGGAGATGTTTCGCCGCTAGTAAAATTTTGGTTTAAATTCCAGCGTTTGTCGTCCAGTTTTGCCTTTAAAAAATTCGTCTATGGTGTTTTATTTATTACTTTTTTTTCATTTTTTTTTGCTTTAAGTATTTAATTATGTCAGTATATTTGGAGGGATGGACTGAAGTGAGTTAATCATTGCTGTTTTATAAAACAATCAGTTGTGATCCAGTTTTGATAAAAAATTTCGCCTCCAGAGTTTTTGTCTAATCATTCACTTCATTCACTTCATTACTTCCATTGCCCAAGAAAATTAATCATTTATATAAAGTTAACTCAATTCGAACATTTTTTGGTCAGTGGTTATGAAATAAATCGAATAATGGCATATTTTGAAAATCTCGAAAAAGTGATGGCATAATAATTGAACGTCCACTGGGGATGTTCAAATATTATGCCATTATCTTGAGGCGAAGGTGGAGAAATGATGACGCAGATTGACTGGGGTTGTATTTGGTTAAAATGCATAATTTGTCATCCAGTTTTGCAACAAATTTAACCTATAACGTTTTTCAATGTGCTGATGTTTGGCTAAAATCCATAATTTTTATGTAAGTTAAGTACAAATTTCGCTCAATCCGCTCAAATTCATATTTTTTATCTAATTTTGATACAAAATTCGTTGAGGTCTAAAATACTTTGGTCAATCATTATGTCACCACGAATAATTATTGGCAAGGATAACCACTTGCTTCCCTTCACCCCTTCATCAAAAAATAGCCAAATTTTATTTTTTAAAGTAGATAAATTGTAGAAAAATGACAAGCTCAAAACTAGTAAAAGTTTCGGGATTTCGATTAAGAAAATGCTGGTTGCTGAAAACAAGATTATTTGACAGTGAATCATAATGAAATCGCAATGAATTGATAATGAAGTGACAGTTATTTTATACAATTTAACTGTGTACATTATTTCTCATATTCGCCAGCTGAGAAAATCAAGTAAAAATTTCAGCGAAGAGCTCAAGTAGTACGTTTAATTTTGAGTCGTCTTTAGGTCAAGGCAATAGAGGAATCATTAGGAGTATATAGCCCATCCATTCATTTCATAAATTAATTTGAAATGTTCATAAAATTTGGAAACGTTGAAGTTGGAGACTTGGAGAATTAGAAAATTGAGGTTAAACACTACGTGTACAGGAGTTTAACAGCGGTTTATTTTTTGTGGGAAATTTTCGTTACAACATCGAACAATCGAAAATAGCCTAATCCAGACTGCCCCATACCAATATCAACATAATAGTAGCATCTTAATTATTGATTTTGGCAAATTGCGATATAATTGTTCAATGCAGCCAAGGACATCATCTATTGATTCTTAATTAATTGCGAGGCTACTGATGGAGAGAAATGTTATTTTTGCTGTACAAATATTAGGATGTTTTTCTAGTAAATGAGCGCTATCCTTGTTTACTCCAAACTGTCAGCGATTAAACCGAGAAAAGATCTTTAAATTAGGGCTAATGTTACCTAAAACTGAGTTTTGATGGTCGTTAACACCCAGCACTGTCTCAAAATAGTATTTTTTTACTGAATTTGTTGTCACAAAAGTTCTGCTCTTCAGAATTCTGGATTTCATTACTACTTTTTGCCTGCTATATGGGTGCATTGATTATTTAAAATCAATGTTAACATGGGAGGTATAGGCAAAAAATATGGATATATATATAGTAAAAGTAATGTAGATCTATTTGTCAATGTGATACCCATTTCGGCTATACTACGGAATATGCCCTGCTGCTGGGCCGCCTTAGATACTTAAGAAAATAGGCTTCTCCTATTGGTTATTGGCAGGCAGTTATTGCCTGATAGTTGTTTCATCTAAATCAGATATTAAATTTTTATCTTAGGATAGGTCAGGTTAAGTCAGAAAACTGATTCACAAGCCTGAGTAAATTACACAAAGTTGGATAAAAGTGTTTTTTTTAGTTGGCTAAGGTCTCACCGAGAAATTCACATTAGTGATCAGTTAGTGGGTACCAATATTCTAAAAGTCTCACAATGTTTTTATTAGATTAAATCATTTTTGCTAATAACATTTTGAATATTTTACGTGAACTGGTTAAAAAAGGACGTTGTGATAATTGGCTTTGGCCCTTACAAAAATTTTAAATATAATTCTAGTTAATTTCTAGTATCCAGTAGGTATCAAGATACATATATTTTTATGGTGTATTATTGCTATACAAAATTTACAACTCTGTAAAATAAAACCTATGATGGCTTCTCTAAGGTATCATTATTGGTTGTTGAACGGTTTCCTTTATATCCAATGTGTTTCCAAAATGTCGTATACACTATAAAGTATCCCTCTGAAACCTATGATAGGTATTTTTTGCACCCGATCAGACTTATTTGATACCTGTTATAACACGTTTCTGATACCATAAAATACAAAAAAAAAAATGAAAACCTTTTAGCAACGTTTAAAAATACCTTTCAATTTTTTTGTAAGAGGGTAACAAGGAATGTCTAAGAAGCGGTTTTTGTGTATTGAATGAAAAAGCTTGGGCAACAGGGGGTCACGAGAAACACAAAACAACCACAAAAAACCTGAAGAAACACAATCGAATGAAAAAATCAACAACAACAAAAACCATAAAAGGGATAAATTGTAACAGTTAGGACTGGTGTCATTCCTATCTACTAAACAAGTAGGGTTGAAATATATGCTGTATATTTTGTGCTCTAGTGTTACATGGCCCCACTTAGTAATACGCCCATGTACTGAGCCCATCCAAAGTAGTTTTCGAGTTACTGCTCCCCTTCAGGCCTGAACCCTTAGCATTTCTTCTCAATTTATGCAATACTATATTTTTGTGACTTTGATTTCTGAAATCACGACAGCAAACGCTTGACAACAACATTAGTCGATGACGTCAACACCCACATTTAGCCTTAAATCCCAGCTGTATTTGGTAAGAGAACAGGATAAACAGCAGCATCAATCTGAAGGGAGTTGCCATGACAACGGCTATCGTTACTGTGAATTACGATAAGAAAATATCCCAAACTACCACTAATAATAATATGCGGCTCTATAACCGAATTCCGCCATTTTGCTTCGCAAAAATATAAATTGCAGCATGTTATTCATACCGCTGTTTACTTTGAAACAGCGTGTGAAGTCACTGCTTCCGCTAAGTTTTTATTTATTTCGTGTTGAATGATGTTCTGAATTGAGATACTTGATCGAATTAATCAACGCGATCCTAAAGTCAATATCCGCACTCTGAATTTACACGTATACGCAAAAAACAAGTCTACACCTATGCCCATCATGCAAAAAATTGCGGAGAATATTTTTTTTTTTTAAATTATTATAACTGCTAATTGTATTGACCATCGTGTATAGCATAAGCTTTTAGCCAGTACTTAACTTTTTAAATTTGTAACTTATGCTATTTATTTATTTACACTTATTTATTTAAAAAAATAAAGTTGACAAAATCAAAAATCGCACGCACAAAAGGTTAATTCGTTCGAAAATTTGAACAAATTACACTATATGTATTTCGCATAAATTAGGAAAAGTTAGGTTGAGTTAGGTTATGATAAACACAAAAGAAAAGACAAAAATGATATATATTCCGACAGATATATAACAGCTGGAAAGGTGTTCACATTTGGAGTAGGGCATATAACGTATTTATACCGAAAATAAAGTAGTTGAATTTCCGGTATTATCTTTGAAAATGTTGAACATTGCAGAAGGTTTCAAATCCAAGTACCACCGATGTTTCCATTTCTGATGGCAAACTTGTTTTTCATACAAATAAAACATGTATGAACACGTATTTAAAATGAAAATTACATGTAGCATACCTTTATTGAACATGTTCTTGTTCTTCTAATTACACCTAATTAAAGTAAATAGAGCATTGATCATTTGTCTTCAGCAAGCAAAGCGTATCTCTTCATTATGCAAATTTCTATTGAACTATAAATTTAGGGCTGAAATCAAGCTGAAAATATATTTTTAAATAAATAAGCAATTGCCTTACTTTAAAATAGATTATTGTTGCAAATATAATCATTCGTTAAATTAAGTTATATAAAAAGCAGTTTCCGTAGTCATTTTAAGGTACAGTCACGCATGCAGCGCCATCTCTCGGCCATCTCCTGCATCCTTTTTTAAAAACTGTAAATATTAACTTGTTTAAGATTTCATTTTGAACGATCACGGAATTGCGGGCAAACCTGGTTTTAAATTCGTCAATAGGCTATTTATCGACTATGCAAAATTATTATTAAAAACAATTAATTTTATCTTTATTGACCACACCCATGAAATGTTCGCTTTTATAGCAACTGGCTGGAGCAGGTATTCTGTCTCTAAATCAAAACATGTTTAAAATTAAGGAACTGAAAACAACAACACGTATGACGTGACGCTGACGTAGCATGATAAGCGGGCCTTGGACAAGATGGCAACCAAAGAGACGCATATACTGTCTCTTCATAGGGTAGTCCATGTGTAAAAACATGTCGATTTCAATGCAAATTGCACACCCATGTTGACGAGATTCGCTAATCAGGGCCATAAATCCTAAACTGTGCTATCAAGGCTAAAATTTCGGGAAAAAAAATTTATAAAAACATTTTTCATTAGAGTTTAATTTTTTTTTAGAATGCTGTTTCCTATTTATCTTTTAAATAGGCATCACAAGTTGATTTGAATTATTTAGAACATGTTTCTTAATAAATAATTAACAAATTGGAAATTTCTTAACCATTCAATAAATTATCAATAATAAATCACTATAATATATAAAAATAATAAACTATAATAAATTACCGCCAAGAATACCGTGCATGGGTTTATGACCCAATGTACACAAGATGTACCGCATCACTTGCTTTATACAGGAATGTATTACTACGCAAGTTTTAATTCTGGCACGTACGATGTTGAATTTTTTAACTTTTGATGAATTTATAACCTAAAACACTCAATAGTCACACTTAATAAGACTTATTTCATAATTTGACGAACGGTAACCAGATTTCTAGGGGAACTATATTCGTATGCAGCAGTAGAAAAGTTACACATCGGTGCATATATGTGCATCCCATGTTAATTCAGTGAAATATTATTGTTATTGTTATTAATTTCGTAGCCGCAATGTGATACAAGTTTGATTAACCTTCGACCTGACATAACCCACGCAGCAAACTTAAAAATAATAAATGGTAGAATTTCTTCGGACATATAAGAACTTAAGCTTAATTATAATTCAGCCTCAGTAACGTCTAATTGCCCTAATAGTTAGACAAACCTAATAATATCAGTTTTATTTGCATCCCACGACCTACATTAGATCAAAATCTAGTGAAATTTAACAAAAAAAATCGAATGCACATTGCATTTTAGCAACGACTATCGGGTCAGCCAACACTGTTGCTACGTTGCATTGTGGGTCAACCCAGCGCCTCAAATAGCCCAACTACCAAATGGGTCACATCTGATTGAGGTTGAAAGCCCTTGCCCCTAAATATTTCTGATTTTTCTCTTTCCAGGGCAATGCCCTTATCAGCATTATACAGGGCGCTTCAGAAGTTATAGTCACAAATCAAAGGTTCAAAGTTATTTTTTTCAAAGATATACGGTTGCTCATGCATGTTTATTCCTGGTGAACAGGTCCCTGTAACTCAGAAACAGGTCGTTTCTAGACCAAAGTTATTAGGGACATTTTGGTTAGATTTCATGAGTGTGATTTGTGACCAACTTCTGAGACATCCTGCATTTTGGTGAAATTAAAACAAATATTTAGCACTCATTTTCTTGCTGTTTGCTTGCTTCGACTAAGAACATGAAATGCAAAGGCGCTTTTGCACAAAAACAAGTTGTTTACTTTCTAGTATTGAACCATGGCCAATATTTCAAGATTTTTTCATGAACGCTGGCAGAGCCATCTAGCGTCCCTTCAAAGAAAGCCTTTCTGGCTCTTTGATCCAACCAAAGAAAAAAAAGGTTCAGAAAATCAAAGCATTGGTAATGTAAAACTATTTTTCTGCTTTGCTTACAGTATGTTCATTAAAAATCTTGTTTACTCTAATATAGGCCATTATGGTTTATAATCTGTTTGTTAAAAGTTGACTCCAACCACAGGTGTCCCTGCTGTCGTTGTTACAGCAGCGCCTCTAGCGTTCTTTGTGACAACTGTCAAAATAGCACTGACAATGATATCTAATCTAATCTGGTCTCAGCTAGGAGGGCATTGCATGAGGGTTTTAGGGCTTTAGGCCCCTCCCACCATGAACCAACCTAAGACTGTCCTCCAAATTTGTCGGTAACATCGTGACGATGAAATGTCCTCCTAAACGCGCAGGATTGAATTAATACTGTATGGATAATAAAAAATAGCGTGCCAAGAAAACCTGAGGGGAATAATAAACGGGAGCAGCGTAATATATCTACTCGAAATACAGTATAAGTCGTAAACAAAACGAAAGAGCTTTGGCCTTCGGATTTACTGGTAAACAGAAATGTATTCGAAAGCTGTTGAAAATGCAACATTGGACAGAGAAAATGGCCACTGTACAGTAGAATCATACACGAATTTCCCCCGCATGTTCAGGGGGTCAATCATCTTTTCAATGTTTTTCTTTCTGTTTATTTTTTTGTATAAAATTAATGAATATCAAGGTCAGTATTCTAGTTTTTTCGAATTACTGCGAATTTTCGTGAAAGGGAACGTGTCGTCTGCATTTCTTACTAAATTATTTAAATTGTGTTTATTTAAGAAACGCTGTAGGGAACACAGAAGCATGACGTCAAAACAAAATCGTAAATATTATGTTTTTGCTAAAAAAGTGGATCTCAATATCAAGGCCATTAGTCCTTCAGTTTTTTATATTTTCCCCAAAATATTTTAAGTTTGTTTGCTTAATTTAAATAAACTCTATCAGGTACACACAAGTCCTTCCAAATCGAATTTTTCAAGCTTTTGCTAAAAATTAGTGGATATCACGAGTATAAGCCGTTCCATTTTTTGCAAAACTGATTTTGCTTTGGTTTTACTAAATATTAGTGAATTTGAATTTCTGGGCATTTTTCAACAAATTATTTTAAATTTGGTAATTTTTGTAAACAATGTTAGAACACAAGATTTTCAAGCTTTTTTCTCCAAATTAGTGAATATCAAGCGAAGATATCAAGTGAGGGTATAGGTCGTTCCATTTTGGGGAAACACAGAAATTACGTTTAAACACAATCATGATTTCAAGACTATCCGCATTTTTACTAAAAATTAGTGAATTTGAACCAAAACCTAATTTAGGACTTTTAAACTAATTATCATCGTCAAATATCTTCAGAATTGAAAATCTATATACATGAAGAGGCATGTAATGATACTACAGAATGTGTTTTTACATATAAAAGTCTTATTGAGGGTTTAACTAAAAAATTAAGAAAACTAATGCCTGGATTGTATGTCATAAATAATTTTTAGACATTAAAATCAAAAGGATAATTTATTATGCATGGATCGAAAGTTTGCTAACATACGGTATTGAGATATACGGTAACTCGGCAAACTCTACGTTGAACAGGCTGCAAAAAGCACAAAATAAAGTATTAAAAATTCTATTTAGAAATACAAAGAAATTGGGTACTGATGATTTTTATAAAGAATTACAGATTTTAAATATTAAACAGCTTAGAGATTATGTAACCATTATTAATTATTACTTCAGTAATAGATTTAAAATAATTTCAAAAATAAAGCAAAGGTGTTTCGAAAAGCAACATATCGATATAACATACCTTTTGTTAGAAATGACTACGGCAATAAACTACGAAATTTTATAATCCCCACAGTATTTAATCGCCTACCAGAAGATTTACGGGAAATAACAAAAATAGGTAGACTAAAAAAGAACTTTAAAAAAATACCTTTTGGGTTTAAAATTTGGCCGACTGAACATTACGGTTTATGATAACATATGCAATGTAATATTTAATTTATTGAATTGATCTTATTTTTATTTTTTAACTTTCAAATGTTTGTGTTTCTTTATGCATTGTGTAGCTAATTTTGTTGTTGTAACTAACCTCTATTGTAAATGTATGAGGCCACCCAAGTTTAACTTTGAACTTCGGCCACTATTGAATAAACTAAACTACATGTATAATAACATATCATAATTTTTAAAGACCGTATCAACATTTTGTGCTAAAATGTTTAACTTAGTTCTTGCAAAAACTCAGTGAATATTAATAGGCCTATCGGGAGGATTAGACTTTTCGAATTCCAGTGAATTTATTTTGAAGTTTTATGTCTCCATTCCCAAACAAGATAATGTTGAACTTACTGTATCAAGATATTTATACTCAAAAGATTTATAACAAAAATCTTCAAAAATACGTCAAATCATGCGTGCTCTTTTCGAAATTTTAACATTGCAGACATGTGATATTAGCAAGCATATATACTAATATGAATTTCAATCAGCTTGATGGGGTAAATGGGAACTTTAAATTACAACGTGTAGAAAATTACACGTTCTTTCGAAGAGAAAAAAGCAAGGTTGTATTATGGTATTTACTATAAATATCTGAATCAGGAAATACCACGCTTGTAAAAGCATAAAAATATTATTTAAAAATAACAGAAGAGATGCGTGACGCACTTACGATTTACGTCCAACTCCAAGGTGAGTAAATAAACGGTTTGTAAACAAGCGAAAGTGCCGCGAGATTTCTTGCAAAAATAGCTGAAAACTCTCTATTAACATTCAGAACTTGAGGTGAAGAAACATTCAAAAACAATGACAATTAAATAACCCACGTCACCAAATTGTTCATTAGGCCTATTTGCACTTTGTTTACCAGAGTGCATTTAATTCTTTTCGTTTACTTCGCTTTTTTCAAAGTGAAATCACGTCAAAGTAGACCTTTACCTTTCGTTGTTGTATAGTGCTGGTCAGGTGCTGGTCATAAGCCTAAGGTTTTTCTCGAACAATATATTTTTGTAAAAAAAATTGTTTGCGTTTTGCACTTTGGGCGGCCATGATTTAAGCACCGGATTTCAGGGTCTATTTCCCCAAATAGCCTGCATCTTAAATCGTAAATAACTGACCCCTCTTCAACAGATGATAAAAAAATGCAACAAGGAGAGGGGGACATGAATTTTAATTTAAAAACAGATTCAATTTACCAGGAAAAAAATCGAATTAAACGTTTTTGTTAAGGGCGTGTGGTAATTAGCAAGTAGCAACCCAATTTGCGTTAATGAAAAATTAAACGCTATTATTTATGTATTTAGGCTGCCTTGAAACTCGTGTGTGACCTTGTCGCCAATAGATGGCGCAGCTCGAGGTTATCAAATGACGTCACGGCTCTATGGTGAGGGGAGGAACTAGAGATGTACCATAGATTTAGAAATTTATAAGATTTATAAGATTAAAATTGCATTTTTTTGCAATGTTTATAAAATTGTGTTGTTATTGACAATTTTCAAAAGAATTATGATTTTGACAAGGCGTGGAAACAACTTCCAGACGCACGTAGACTTAGAATGAGAATTTTTGTGAAGTGAAAGTGACTTATCCAGGTTTTAAAACGTATGACGTATGCTAATGTAACGAATGATATATTTATTACTTATAATAAATAAATAGACGACAGCACACATTTTCATAATGAAACTGCAAATTTCGATTAGTTTTTTACGAAATTTCATTATTAATTCACAGAATCGTTTCTCATCTCTTGATTTTTGTGCTAATTGTATTATTGATTTGTTGAATTTCCCTGACTTTTCCAGGTATTTCCAATAATTTAAATTCCCTGAGAATTCAAGGTTTCCAATTTGTGGAGGAGCCCTGATTATTTAGGCCGTGTACAAAATTCCAACACTCTAGGGCGTCTAGGACGTTGGGAAGTCAGTTAAAAATAACTTAGTAAAAGTTGAGAACAGACAGATGTTAATGCGAAGTTAAATAAAAAAAGGTTTTAAAAAAGTACTTCATCATGTATAACAATATGGCAAAAATATTTTTAATAATTTTCATATCAAAACTTGATTGTTATAAGAGTTAAATTTAATTAAAAAGCACAATTTCGATTGTTTTACTTTGGCTTCTGCTGATATTAGCTTAAGTGGGAACCCACTCTGGGAATATTAATAACATGTTTTCGATAAACGTTTATGTCATTATGGGGCAAACTGTTTTGGGGACAGTTGGAGAAAGCAGGGCCAAAATTAGGACCAATTAAATGGTAACGTTATGCGTGGATTGCCCCCTCATGAACTAAAACGTTATCTTATTAAATGACACTAAACAATTATCAAAAGCACTAAATATCAATTGAACACATGCAAAATTTATATAATTTCAGAACGTCTCTCAACCATTAATCAAGATTAAGGAAATCCAATACTATTTTCCAAGTGGAAATTCTTACCACGCAGCCTAATTTCCATCATTTCCATGATGTTATTAATTAGGCCTGTTTTAGGGCATAACCTATTTTTACGACCATTTATTCAGTAATGATAAACTAGCCCCATTATTAGCATTGTGAGGCTGCTCACTGTGAGGAGTCTCACTAGCGCCATCTAGCGAAATCGTGCCGAAGTGGCAGCAGATGGAAATTGATTTTTCTTAAACATGAAAACACGAAAATAATTAACAAATGTGTGAGAAATGGAAATGGAATTTAGATATAATGTGCTCGTATTTTTAAAGTAATATTTTAATGTTACAAGGTTCCCCCAGAAACGAAATATTCAACTTTCGTGACTTTTCCAATTTCTAAAACAAATTTCCCTGACTTCTTCACCTCTGAAAAAGCAACAGTATGCCATATTACATTACAGATGATAGAAGAACAATTTTCACAAAGAAACAACAAATTTGAATTAATTTTTAAAATGGAAAACTGCAGTATTGCTTTTTTGCTATTAATGGGTTTTTCTTTAAATAAATTCCCTGACCAGCTTAACCACTTAAGGTGAAGACGGATAGCCTGGGGCACAAGAAAGTTAGATTCTCACAGCAAGAAATTTTCCTTTATACTATGTTTTTTAAAACACGCAAAAGAATGAAAAATTAT
>JAQGAF010004481.1:0-14284 GCA_034687865.1 Kryphioiulus occultus
ATTTGAAAAAAATATCAGATTCTTGGATGTGAAAAAATGGGGTATGAAAAACCAGATAATTGCATATGAAAAAATGTGAAAAAATATCACATTCTTGCATGTGAAAAAGATGTAAAAAATATCAGTTTCTTGGATGTGAAAAAATGGGTATGAAAAACCAGATGATTGCATATGAAAAAATCCCTAATGTGGAAAAAATATCAGATCCTTGGATGTGAAAAAAATGGGGTATGAAAAACCAGATAATTGCATTTGAAAAAAATATCAGATTCTTGGATGTGAAAAAATGGGGTATGAAAAACCAGATAATTGCATATGAAAAAATGTTAAAAAAATATCAGGTTCTTGGATGTGAAAAATGTGAAAAATATCACATTCTCGAATGTGCTAAAATGTTATCTCTGCATATCTCCAAGGGACTTGACCAACCCTCTAGCTCGTCTACCATAAAAATGGCGGACGAGGGTCTCTCATTCATTACCGGAAATTGTTTTTCGTAAATGTTAACGTTGCTGATGTCTATTTTTTAAGGCAGGCAGCATCTAATATTGAAACGTCAACGCTACGACAGCCACATTAGCTTTCCTATTTTAATCTAGGTTTTCCTCGGTTGTTTTTGATCGTATTTTTTGTGGATTTTTGGGGATGATGAGACAGTGACGTCACTCTCGCTTCGGTAATTACTGGTTGCGCCATTATCCCATGTTGCATTTGTGCGATTCAAAAATCGATGCTCGTTCATTCACCAGCGGTGGTCATGATGGATGATAATGCAATTTTTCCTCCCAGCCAGAAAAATATGAAGCATCTATAATGAGGCCTAGCGCCATTAAAATCGACGATATATGAACGTAAAACGCATCGGTTGCCGCTGCTCACTTCGATGAAATCAATAGAGTTTATAAGGAGGAGGCGGATATTTAATCCTACCATTTACCAATCAAAACACCTCTTAGGTTCGCCATTTAGTTAGCGCCTGCATGGCAAAAAATGAAAAATGAGAAACGAAAAAAATCAGGTTTCTGCTTTCATAATGACGCTTTCTACTATTGATTCACAGTCCACAAATTTCATCGATTAATGTATTCATTCCCAAAGTTCATAAGCTTGTTATCACCATGTTGGTTATTTTCATTGGAAAACCAGTACATGTACTGTATTTCCAAAGTTCTCGCTTCTCAGGCTTGTAGCCAGTGTGAAAAAGTATGAAAAATGTGAAAAATTGGGTAACAATAAAAATTGGAGGCGAAAGAAATGATTTTTTAATTCGCCTTAGGCGTTCTCTTAAACTTAAATTTGACACCATACAATTTTTTTTTAGAAAATCTAGCTCAAATCCTCTATTTATGGTCTAGTTTTGTAAAAAACATATTTATGACGTTCTTAATATTGTTGATGGGTCGCGTCCTGTAGTTTGAGATGCATTGCTATTACTTATATCTCTTGAAATAGCTGTTTTTTCAGAAATATTGGATTTAAAATGTGAAAAAAATCAGATATTTTCGTGTTAAAAAATGAGAAGAAAAACCCCCATGCGTGTGAAAACATTTCAGCATTTTTTTGTGTTAATGATTCATGAAATTTATCTGGCTTAATTGGTATAGAATTTTTATCGATACATTAAATGCAAATTCAGCATTTTTTTGTTGTTAATTTTAGATGAATTTTTTTTACGAACTGGGTATAATTGGTATAGATTTAATGCAACTTTCCGAATTTTTTTTGGTAATTTTTGACGAATTTTGTTTATAAACTGGGCTGAACTGTATCTGGCTTAGTTGGTATACAATTATTCTCGATACATTTAATGCAAATTTCATCAAATTTACTAATTGAGCTAAAATTTACATCGATTATTTGGTATAATTAATTTCGATGCATTTTTTTGTCTGGTTTTCAACAATCAGTGTAATGGGAGACCACAAACGTATTTGTGCTGTAGACGCTAAAATATAATAGCGTTTTGATTTGAACGTAATTGATTTAAAATCATGCCATTTCTCACATCTCGTACTGTACTTTTCACGTTTTCGTGTTGCATTTCTTTTTTCACTCGGGGTTGATTAGGGGGATTAGAGGGTGGGGCCGCAAACTAAAACGTGACCAAACGTACCAATAACCTAAGGCTGGAAAAGCGAAATAATGAAACGATCATTTTTATTATTTTTTGCGTGCTCTTATTATTGACAGTAATGTCTGAGAAAAATGGGCCTGGTTTATCTGCCATTTGCTCGATTTGCTATGTCCATTTTGGTGATGTTGAAAAGGGTATTAGTTCATGCGGTCACTCGTTTAATGGACGTCTAGACCATCTCCGTTGGGGGTCAAAGGTTAATACCATCAGCCAGAAATTGCGTGTAGAAACTGATACGTTCGTGCATGTATTCAGATACATTCAGATTTGAATTATTTTATTTTTAGTGCGTAATAAGCCAATTATTTGCCTGTTTTTAAATCTATTTTCATCAACTTCAGTATTTCATATCCCGCAAATGATTTTTATATCGAAATTGCGTGTGAATCAAAAATTACCAAATATCAACTCGTTGGAGTTACTTTCTTGCGTGAAAAAATATTTGGCTCGTAGTTTGCAAATAATCGATTAGTACATTAGTCTGGGTGTCTGGGATTTTTGTTCGATGAATTTGGTTTAATCATTCGTCTGTTTTTTTAAAAAAAAAGTTTTTTCCCAGTAGTTCTTTTTTCCTTGTTTTCCCGGTAGTAAAAATGGATACAAATTTTTGGAGTACAAATGGATACAAATAACTATTTTGGAGCAGGGTGGACACAATGTCACACAAATTATCTTGTGTGTTATAGAAACCTTACACGACCTTAATTCAAACAGCATTTCACTTGAATGATAAGCTTTCACATAATGTGATAATGTTCAAAACATGTTATGAGTCCATTTCCAAAAGAAGATTGAATAGTTAGGCAACGTGCTTTTTTATATCATTAGTGAGGTGGTTCGTGAAGAGTGGATACATTTAGATGCAAAAGTGAGTTTTGAGGATATATTTTGGATACCAATCAGTCTTGGTCGATACATTTTGGATACAAATCAGTCTTGGTCGATACATTTTGGATACAAATCAGTCTATGTAGATACATTTTGGTGGATACATTTTAGATTCAAATCAGATTGGTTGATTAATTTTGTATACAAATCAGTCTAGGTTGATACATTTCGGATACAAATCAGTCTATGAAGATACATTTTGGATACAAATCAGTCTATGAAGATACATTTTGGATACAAATCAGTCTATGTAGATACATTTTGGTGGATACATTTTAGATTCAAATCAGTTTGGTTGAATCATTTTGGATACAAATCAGTCTAGGTTGATACATTTCGGATACAAATCAGTCTTGGTTGACTTGGTTGGATTTAGTTCGCTGTTTCTTGAGTATTTGGCAGCGTGATAGTGCGACGAATTCATGAAATATTTACGAAAAAACAAACATACTCTGTCCGTTCGCTTGACCTTTTGACCCTTTCGCTGGTCACGTGACCATTAACAGGCTGTCGTTGACGCATCTCGCATTAATAAGACATCCATTGTGGTTTGTTTCATTTCTTGTCAACATGAAGGCTCGCTGTCCAAACAGATTACTCGGACTTCAGCAATAAATAATGGTCAGCCAAGTCCTAAAAATCGATAAATACACAATTTCATTTGAATGAGACTTGGTGAGTAGTCAAGGGTTTCGATTTAACCGACCTATCAACTTTTGTGATGTTTGGGGTCTTGGACACCTCGAGACCCAATGGTCATCTTGGGCCCAATGGTCATCTTGGACGCAATGGTCATCTTGGACCCAATGGTCATCTTGGACCCAATGGTCATTCGTGCCACCTGTCGACTTGCCCATTAATTGGCCATAAATGCATTTCTCCGCCGACGTGACAACCTTCGTCTTTCGCATCATCTCGGCCATATTGCCTGTTATTTTTTTTTCGTGAAATATGAGCTGCTCGCATTTCCGGTCAACTCATGTTTGGTCCAATTGATTTTGACCCAAACTGGCCGAGTGAAGGCCCTGCTCAAATATCACCTAAATTGGCCCCTGCAATGCATTATGGAGCACGGGATTACGCCGAATGTGCTTTCTTGTTTTTTCTTCCGGTACTTCTGATCTACCTCCGTGTTTTCCCGTCAATTTAATTGTTTTTTATCGGGATATTGAAGCTGACATTTCTCAGCACTCAAATATCATTACGTGAAATGTCATCCCTGAACAAAGTGGGTGGGCAGCCCAGCATTGCAGCGAAGCTTGCAGTGATTGCCTGCCTTCGTTATTGGCAGGGGGCATGTTTAAGTCAGGCTGTAAAGTACTTCCTATATTTTCAGAAAAACTCGTATTATTTGAGGTATTCCTATGTTTTTAGAAAAATTTCTATATTTTTGAGGTAGTCCTATATAGTCCAATATTTTCAGAAAAATTGATATATTTTTAGGTAGTCCTATATAGTCCAATATTTTCAGAAAAATTGATATATTTTTGAGGTAGTCCTATATAGTCCAATATTTTCAGAAAATTCCTATGTTTTGAAGTAGTCCTATAAAGTCCTATAATTTTAGACAAATTCTTATATTTTACTGCAAACTGCTGTGGTAAAGAAAAACATAGTAGACATGGCAACAATTCATCATCTGAGGTTCAACGTCTTAATTATTGTTAAATCTATCATTTTTTGTTACGTTTTTTTTAAAAAAATTGCCCCTTACACATTCTTGATTGTACATATTTCTAAAAATGTCTTCAAAAAGGAATTATGGCTAGTATTTTTTTTTTTTTAAAAAAACAACAATTACGCGTACGTATTTTCTTAAATGTGAATATTTACACTAGTTTTTCTAGTTTTGTTAAACATTTGCCTCCAGCGTTCTCAATAGACCTACTGTAGGTGGGTCGTAAAAGCCTGCCATTTTAATATTGCGTTGGTTAGTTCATGCAAATTTTCATTTTTTTCTGTAGTTATTTGGTTAAATTTAGAAGACAAAAATAAGATGTACGAAAATCTGTTTTTTTGCATGTGAAATGGTGTTCAAAATTTTATACCAAAGCCATATGCATTTGAGCAATTACAATTATAAAGTAGGAAACGTTCTAAACTGCAGTAATTTACTGATTTTTTGTAAGAAAAAAAATCCCTATCCTTTTTCCTATATTCGCCCTAAATTTTTATTCTTCATTCCTTATTCCGTACTGCTTTACAGCCTGTTTAAGTAACTTGTCCAACTCTCGGAAATTCCTGAAATGACAACATTTTTGACACCATTCTGAATACAGTAACGATGCTGAGGCAATCTGACAATGTTAATGCAGGTTGAGAGTGGAAATTATCTAAAAATTTGCCTATTTACATAATATTGATTTCAGTTACTGAACTTGTTCAATGACTGTTAATCTTTTGTTTCAACTGGTGTTGAGGAAGCAAAATTCGATAACCACAATGCCTTTTAAGCTTGTCCGCACGAATATTGTTCATGCTTTACAGTATGCTAGAAATTTTAACTTACTATTGATTGGTCTTAAGGAAAACTCGAGTCACAATAACGATTAAAATAACTTCGAAAATTTTCCAAGTTATACGTTCATCTCGACTTGTATTTCCTCCTTCGTCGTTGTTATTCCTCCGAAATATAAAAATGTACAAATTTGACAAATTTCTGGTGAAATGTCAAAGTCAGTGAATGACTTTGGTGCGCATTCACCATCCCTCGTTCACTCCTTTCCATTTGTCTGTAAATGCTTTATGTTTAGCTATTTTTGGTCATAAGTGAGGATAGGAATTTCCTACTATTTGTCCTACATCCTTGTTGCACTTAATTTACTAGATACTGGAAGGGTGGGAGAGAGCAAAGTGCTTTTTGGGAGGGAATGTCCATTACTGTACAGCGTTCATTTCGCAGCCATTGAGCCACTGATGCAGTTGAGGAATTTAATAAAAAATAGTTTTATTCAATATCTTTCATCCCTTGTCACACACTTAAGCGTATAATGGCAGATATATCATACGGGATTTTGAATTGTTGGTTGCTCAAAGCCAACAGAAATGCACTTCTTTCACCACTTTAAACTCGTAAAGGGGGATAAAAAGTGACCAATGGCCGGCTATGTCCAGTGGCTTTTTACTCTTTTATTGGGCTTCGTCGTATGTCATTTCCAATTTTATTCCGAGGCACTCTCCAATAATTGATTATGAAAATAATTCAGTCAACTGGTTATCAAGCCATCTTTCCAGTAACTGAAAAAAGACCAACAATGACCTTTCTACTTTATTTGTTTGGGTAACTTCAGAGACGTGCGTAAATCGTAAAACTTGTCCAGTTTTTTTGTTTTGTTTTTGTTTGATCATAATTTATGGAAACGAATGCGATTACGAATTGTTATGAAGATGTTTTACAATAAATATTTCCTAATACTGGGTCATTCGACTAATTTTGTTTCTTTTCGGTTTTTAGGTAAGTCCACACGTGATTTATGTTGATCTGATTGGTGTGATGTGATGTGATTGAATGTCGATCGCGGTACATTGTTGGTGAGTCACTATTTATTTAAACGTGCGATATGACAGGCTTCATACCGTCAGGAAATATCAGGGAAAGTCAGGAAATTTGAATGTGGTAAGGGAAATGCGGACATTTTGACCATTAAGTCAAGGAAAGTCAGTTGGAAGTCAGGGAAATTCATAATGTCTGGAAATTTGTTGTGGCACAACTAATTCGATTGGTATAAGTGTCTCATGAAAAGCATTAGAAAAGCTGCACTTGTGTTCTACTTTTTTAAAAAAAATCTTTTCTTGTTATTATCATAATTTTTCTAATGAAAAATTCACATAAAAGGCATTATTTTTGTTAAATTATGAAAAATTTATGAAGAATTTTTTAAAGTCTCATAGGAGAAGTCCTCAAAAATGCAGTGTTTGAGATTAGTGGTTTCAATCTAAAATCCAATATTTCTTGTAATTTTTCAAAAATTTCGCCTACGACAGTCTCTTAATTATTAATATTATTATTTCTTCTTACATAATTGTGGGCTAATTCCACCATTTCGTCATCAGATCTTTAATTTTTAAAATTTCCGCCTTATGGTAAATTGCTCTGATTAAATCTGTAAAAATTGTTACTTTAAAATTGTCAGGAAATTTTCCAAGTATCTGGAAAACCTGGAAGGGCCAGGGAAATTCAAATCATTTGACTTGTCATCCTGACAGAAAAATAATAAATATAGTTAATTGTCTTGCAGATAAAGTTAATTTTAATTACATGTGACAATTTTATTAGTCAGGAAAATCAGATTTGGTCAGCGAAGTTGAGTTTCAAATTTTTGGTATGAACCATGTATGAACAATATCAATAATGCGCGATAAGAGCATTTTGGGAACCTTCAAATGATTGGGAACTTTTATCCCAACAATAATTGGCCATTTATGGGCTTTGATAATGTCATCTTTGTGGTTACTGTACCAGTCCAACTTTTTAAAGTTTCCTGCACAATATTTCTCCGATTTATACTTTTCGGTAAAATGAACGACCATTACATTTTACGCTCAAAGGGTTTTTTTTGACAGTTTTTTGTCATTTATTTGTCAGTGGGTGGGCAATTGGTAAACCCTTTTGCTTTCTGGTAAATGAGGATCGAAAGCCGTTTCGTGCGACTCCCCAGTGTTTTAATTCGCCATATGTTCTTTTACAAAACCTTCATTATTTTTGTTTCTGCCACTTATTTTTTAATGTTTTTCTCTGCTGGAATTCACTGAAAAAAATTGCAGTAATGTCAAGAAATGCTCGACAGGAAACCACCCTTGAGTCAATAGAATTCTGTGCTGATGGGATTGGTTACGATATTATTTGTTAAAAATATATTGTTGGTTGTATCTGAACAAATTCACTAATTTGACAAACACTTTTCAGTGTTTACCAGTATAGGGCTTTGGTACAATTGATCAATTTAACTTCTCATCCTCAGGCCTGGGAGTGTGGATACAAATGGGGAATTTGGATACATTTTGATATGTTGGATACAAATGGGTACAAAATAGCTGTTTATCCCAAAAATGTTTTGGCGCAAAGTGGATACAAATGGTTTTTGTGTGTTATGAAACTTACACGATCTTAATTCAAGCTGCATTTAATCAGAATAATACACTGAAGCTCAAAATCAAACGCATGAATACTTTAGATTAAAATTTAGAGAATTTTAGTAATATAGGCCTACAGATTTCTTACTCCAACTTCGAAGCTACTCGATATTGTCTTTGCACACGAGTAATCAAATTCCACATGATGTTGATTTGTTCAAAACATGACATGAGTCAATTCCAAAAAAAAAAGATTAGGCAACGTGATTTTTTATATCATTAGTGAGATGGTTCGTGAAAAGTGGATATATTCGGTTACCGAAATGAATATTGAAGATAAATTTGGGATACAAATAAGTCTTTGGTGGATACATTTTGGATACATATCAATCTTTGGTGGATACATTTTGGATACAAATCAATCTTTGGTGGATACACTTTGCACACAAACCTGTCTTGTTGGATAAATTTTTGATTCTAATCAGTCTTGGTTGATTCATGTTGGTCTATATATTTTGTATATAAATTTGTACACAAATCAGTTTTTATTGGGTACATTTTTTGATACAAATCAGTCTTTGGTGGATACATTTTTGGATACAATTTTGGTTAGACCCACTCCCAGCACTGTAAATTTTAGATAATTTGACAAACCAATCGTTGTCATCTGTTATCCCTGTGCTTAATTCCTTATAATAATAATAATTTCCTCCACTTGTGGAGTGGATGGTTAATCAGCAACACTTATACAATAGCCTGCTAAAATATGCTTAAAAATAAATTACTGTTAAAATAAATCTAGACTTAAGAAAAGGTCATGTTATAATAAGCTACATAGTCCGCAACATTAATCTCCTTAAGTAAATGGATATCGGCATAAAACGAATGATGTTCGAATTGGCTAATATTAATATCTTAATCGAAAAAAAGCTAACGCGAAATTACGATTATTAGTATTGGTGAAGTAATGATATTAGTGTTGCTTACGCTGTGTGCAGGTATATAGCGTTATCATCTCACTGAATATGAGCTTCTGTTACATAAATGTATTTGAAGCGAGATGACCATCATGTCTAATGGGTGTTAGAGCGTAGGTAGCGGAATTAATTGTGTCTAAATTTACGAACAGGGGCGTGTTGTTGGTTTGTGACCGCAGTGCTGTTGTTGGTTTTTGAAAGTTGATCGAAATGGGCCTAGGAGGCATCTAGGAGTTAAGACAAAGTTGACGAAGTGCATTAATCGGGTGGACAAGGGTCATCCGTTAGGAGTAGTTGAAACTCCCTTCCTTCCTTCTAATGGCCTTCTTGCGTGTTTCTGACTCTTTTCTCGTTGACGTGACTCGTAATTAATGAGAGTCCAACCCCCTTAGCACCCGGTCATTCGTTGATTAACCTCCTAGAATTGATATGAAGACATCGACATTAAATTGGATAGCCTCGCAATTACGCAGCACCAGACGAAGCTGCAACCAGTCGGACGGTTTTTCGGAAATAACAACTACCGAATCGATGGTGTACGTTGCATTTGCCAAATGGCGTGCATGTATTCGTCGTTGTCTGCATTTTGATGCATTCCTTTATGGAGAAAAATGATTGAAAACTGCCGAAAATTTTAAGTAAAATGAAAAACTGGTGAATGTTAGCTGTGAACTGATAAAAATGGTGAATGTTAGCTACGAACTGAAACAAATGGAGAATGTTAGCTGTTACACAAAAAAACTGGTGAATGTTAGCTATGAACTGAAAAAACTGATGAATGTTAGCTATGAACTGAAATCACTGATGAATGTTAGCTATGAACTGAAATCACTGATGAATGTTAGCTATGAACTGAAAAAACTGATGAATGTTAGCTATGAACTGAAAAAAACTGGTGAATGTTAACTATTAACTGATAAAACTAATGAATGGTAACTATGAACTGATAAAACCGATGAATGTTAGCTATGAACTGAAAAAAAACTGGTGAATGTTAACTATTAACTGAAAAAACTGGTGAATGTTAGCTATTAACTGAAAAAAACTGGTGAATGTTAGCTATTAACTGAAAAACTGATGAATGTTAGCTATGAACTGAAAAAAACTGGTGAATGTTAGCTATGAACTGAAAAAAACTGGTGAATGTTAGCTATGAACTGAAAAAACTGGTGAATGTTAGCTATTAACTGAAAAAACTGGTGAATGTTAGCTATTAACTGAAAAAACTGGTGCATGTTAGCTATTAACTGAAAAAACTGGTGAATGTTAGCTATTAACTGAAAAAACTGATAAATGTTAGCTATGAACTGAAAAAAACTGGTGAATGTTAGCTATGAACTGAAAAAAAAAACTGGGGCATATTTGCTATGAACGGATAAAAATGGTGAATGTTAACTATGAACTGATAAAAATGGAAAATGTTAGCTGTGAACTGAAAAAAAAACCTGGTGAATGTTGGCTGTTAACTGAAAAAACTGGTGCATATTTGCTATGAACGGATAAAAATGGTGAATGTTGGCTATTAACTGAAAAAAACTGGTGAATGTTTTCCATTAACTGATAAAACTGGTGAATGGTAACTATGAACGGATAAGAATGGTAAATGTTAGCTGTGAACTGAAAAAAAAACTGGTGAATGTCGGATGTTAACTGAAAAAACTGGTGCATATTTGCTATGAACGGATAAAAATGTTGAATGTTAGCTGTGAACTGAAAAAAAAACTGGTGAATTGTTGGTTGTTAACTGAAAAAAACTAGTGAATTGTTGGTTATTAACTGAAAAAAACTTGTGGATGTTTTCTATTAACTGATAAAACTGGTGAAAATGGGTGGGAACCCTGTCACCCTTTAGCTCACGGTAGATGTCGCTGGCAGTCGTGAGTGACATCTTCCGCTACAGGTGCGTGGGCGGAAGCCTCATGAGCTGTCAGCGCCCCCTGGCGAGCATCGCGTGCCGATGACACCCACGTTGTCGTTGTCTGCTGATGGCGATGACATAATCGCTTGCCATGCCTCCGTACGTGGCAAACTGTTTTCATCGTATCGATTAATGGCGCCCAATTTGAGCTTCTGTCGTTTCGAGAGTGTGTTTCTGTTGTACATATTTTTTTTATTTCCATTTTCCCTCCCCAAGTAATTTCTCTTCGGATTCGTTCGTAGCGCCCCCTGGTGGTCTCCATGATCGTTGTTTGGCCTCCATCATCCCTGTCGCGGGCGAATGGCCTTTCCCATTGCTTTTCCAGATCCTGGCTAAGGTGTACATGACGGCAGTCCACTGTTTAATAGCTCATCACTGCTGCGTTTGTTGCCATTTCCCGTAGTTTTTGTGTTTTTACCCATTTCTGCCTTGGCTGGCTGGCTGGCTGGCTGGTGGGTGTGGTGGTTACGTCACTCGTTGATATTTTTTTGGTTTTTTTTTGCGAGAGTCTTCAGTGGCTCATTTCCCACCTACTACTGTCTTTGAGCCTCTTTTCTGTCCGTTACTCTAACACTGTCTTCTGTCCTGTCTCTTTGTTTACCGTCACCGGGTTTTTCCGTTGTTGGTTTTTTGCGTTTTTTGTCCGAAAAACCAAAACTTGTCCTCCACAACGACTGTTTATTTTTGGCTACGTGACAGCATTTGCAACTGACAACACCAACGACAATACTGATACCTAACCTGTTCGTGCTTGGCTAGTGGTCACTCGGGCCAGAAATCAGAGTTCAATTCAGCGAAATATTTTGTGAATGGTGCCCATCACTTGGTTGCCATCCCTTGGTGGAGTGGAGGCCGCCCACGTGGAGAGTAACATCAGCAAGCCCGGGATATCCATTGCCCCTTGCCTGCCCGCAGCTGTCTTCGCTGACCCCATTTGGACCTGGGCCGCAACCCAATTCATGGTAAAAACAAATCAAACGTTTCATCTTTAGATTCTTCCATCTTCTTTATTCTTCTTCTTCTTCTACTTCTTCCTCCTCATCCTCATCCTCTTCTTCTGCTCATCTTTTTCTCCTGTTTCTTACTCGATGTGCTCGCGAAATAAAGACAAAATAGGTGATGTAACACTTGTGGGAGTATTGATTGCGAGTTGACTGTCAGTTGCAAACTCGTTGTCAATTGCAAACTCGTTGCCAGTTGACGATTTTTGAAACTCAGGTGAAGGTGATGTCATGAAGGGCGTTGACCTCTACTGTTGCTTTTTGCGAGGAATTGACTAACCATTAGAAGTGAATGGTTGACAATGAAAGACCATCAGTTTGTCGTTTCCCAATCATTTCATAAATTTGGATCATCTTTTTTTCTTCTGATCCTTGCTCGATATGATAGCGAAATAAAGAAAACTACATGTAGGTGAAATAGCACTAGTAGGAGATAAAACAGTTGCAAACTCATTGACAGTTGACGATATTTGAAACTGAGGTCATCTACTGATGCCCTGTAGTATGTTGACCTCTACTGTTACCAGTTTGTAAAGTATTGACTATCAGGTGAATGGTTGACAATGAACGACCATCAGTTTATCGTTTCCCAATCACTTCACGTTCAGTTTGATGTCGATGGCCCGCTAGGTGGCGCCACCAAAATGTCATAAATTTGGATCATCTTTTATCTTCTGATCCTTGCTCGATTTGGACTACTGATGTCAGTATATAAAAATCGGTGTGGATACTGACTATGGTTAGTTGTATCACTATCACTATGGATAGTTGTATCACTATTATTATGGATAGTTGTATCACTATCACTATGTTTAGTTGTATCACTATTACTATGGATAGTTGTATCACTATTACTAGGGATAGTTGTATCACTATCACTATGGATAGTTGTATCACTATTACTACACATAGTAATATCAATTTTATTACCTGTACATGCAAGTAATGTCATCTGTATTACAAGTCGATTTACTGAATATTTGAAACTGAATTGTTGGATTTAATTAGCATACCTGCAATTACATAATCATTGTCTGCATGACATATGAAGGACAAATCAAATTATTTGCACAAATACTCGCAAGAGAATTCATATTTCCTTATTAATCCACACAAGAAAATTGAAGATACATGCTGACATTTAATATCAGTACTGATAGTATAATGATGGATACTAATGTCACTACAGTCCATACTGTACTAATACGACTTATACTAATACGACTTATACTAATACTGTACACTAATCAATAGTGTTAAGTAGTGCTATATACTGTTATAACTAAAGTATCACTAGTTTCCAGAAGTGTCAGTAATAGCATAGTGATATCAGCTGTTGTAACTAAAAAGGTGCATACTGATTTTTAAATATTTGCAGTCAAATTTAATTTCATTTTTATGTAAGTTAATTTAATGATCTAACTTTGGAAAGCTCAAATGATTGACTGGTTTAAGCAAATAGATCTTCCCTAATGATTGCACCTTTAAAATACATAAACGACATTTGTTTAAAATAACTCGTTGTCTATGAACTCGTTACCAAATTTATTGCAACAATTTTATTGAGTCGTAAATTTGTAGTAGATTCATCGACTCCAGGATCACAATTCACGTTGCTTTTTTCATTAAAGTTGACAATGTCATTGACATCTTATTGTCACGTGTATGCCTTCAACACATTAGCTACATGTAAGGGAGTTAAGTGATTGAAAAGTAGTCCGATTAGTTGAACATTTATGCTTTCCGAGTTAGAAAGTTTTTGCCAAATCTGGGTTTAAGTGTTTTTCCTTCCGAATACAACCGGGCGAATTTTCCGAGAAAACCACACATCACGAAGTTTGCAAAAAAAAAAATACAAATAAAAAACAATGCCGAACTCGAATAATGCAGATTTGGATCGAGAAACGTTTCCCCGAAATTGTGTCGAAAAAACTTATCTCGATGGTGATACGCTAAGCTGTCGAGAAAAACAGCTTGTTTTCGGATGTTAAACTGCAATCTGTCAGTCTGAGATATTTGTTATGCCTCGTCTGTCCTGCTGTTAAAAATCCAAGGCTTTTCAAAGAAAATAACTGCGAAGTGAAATTCGCATATCTTCGTTAATAGACAGTTAGAGATATTTCGTACGAAATAAAATAAATACGAAAACGAAATCACATGTCGTAAGTACATGAACTTTTTCGTATTTAGCAAAAAACAGTTAGGGAAATTTCGTCCGAAAATACCCCAAATCAGTAATAAAGATGTGTGACCATACATATAGTTCTGCTATATCCCTATTAGTCCCTATTGG
>JAQGAF010004482.1:0-14279 GCA_034687865.1 Kryphioiulus occultus
CCCTCACCCTCACCCTCCGAGGCAGTTGGACTCGCCCATCGATTTTTTTTTGCCGCAACGCGGGTGCGTTCGTTCGATCAGAACGGATCACGAGAATCACTCTGCCTGCTCCGTCAAGCCAAACGGAATCCGGATCCCGCTCCGATCACACCCGGATTACACGGAGAGCAACCCGAGCCTGCTCTGAGTGCACCGGACGCGTTCGTTCCGCTATTACGCTGAAGCCAAGCTGCGTGGATGTTGCCTGGTTACGCTCGCCCGAATCCGAATTAAATACGCGCAGTGGAGAAAGTTGGTCTTTGAACTACGATCCGTAACCATGGAGGGGATTAGCAGGTAAAAAATTGGCGGAAGACTCACTAATCAGTAATCAGCCCTTTCAGCATGCTGTTCTTTTTAAGTCGTACCATGCATCAGGCTCGTTTTCAAAGCCGCTCAATTCGCTAGCCAAGGCGGCTTGCGACCCAAATTCTACCCCGAATTGACGGTGGGTTCAAATGTCGGATAAATCGAGCGGTCAGCGACCAGAAATGCCGATTATTTGACCCCTGCAACCGCTGGGCAAACGACGATGTCTGCTTATTCAAATCGCACGTCCGCCATATTGTGAGGCTAACGTGGCGATGATGCTGCGACCGCAGATGCATTTTTTGCAAGTTGAATCCCGCCGTCTTGCGCTGTTCTAAGAGCTTGAACGCTGGGGTTTGGAATGAAGGACGAGAGGTTTACTTTCGGTTCACAGACATGATGTTGAGTGATTCGAGCGCGTGGTTAACCCGCCGTGACCTTGGTTGATGAGGGCATGTTTGTGGCAATAACATGTAATTCTGTAGGGGACCTTACACGGATATTATTACTGTCAGTTTCAACAAATACGGACAGTAATACTGATCGTGTGGGGGCAATACTGACGCATTGATGTTCGATCCTGACGATTATCCGGATTTTCGGAAAAACTGCTGTCAGTATCGAGATATTGACAGTAATACTGGCCGTGTAAGGGCGTTCGTCAGTATATCTGTCAGCATTGAGCCAGCAACCATGGAAAACGGACGTGCCACATTCGTTGGGTTTCGTCAAAGAAATTCGTATGAGAAGACATTTTTCGCTGTTTTTATCAATCATCATTGTACAGTTTGCGAGTGAGTATTGAAATTATCGCTAAATTAGCCTTGTATGTCTCCAATTATGATTTTGCCTTTCAATTTGATGCATGGTACTTTAGAATCTCACTCAACGAAGGCCTCGATGATACTGAGCTCTAGCTTTACTGACAGAATTATACTGATCATGTAGGGTCGCGAAAATATTGACGCATACTGTCATTTCAACTGATTCTAAAGTGATTGACAGTATTACTAACCGCGTGCAGGGTCCCGTATTGGGGACCCTACACTGCTAGCATAATAGCGTCAATTTAAATAACACTGATGGTGTAATGCCGACCATACACGGGCATTATTGCTGTCTGTTTCGACAAATGTTCAATAATAACGATTATCCAGATTTTCGGATAACTACTTTCAGTATCGAGATATTGACAGTAATACTGACCGTGTAAGTGCGTTCGTCAGTATAGCTGACAGTATTGCGCTGGCAGCCATGGAAGACGGACGTTCATGTACGTGCCAAATACATGTACATGTACTTTGGATTTTAGAGAATCCTCATCATTGCACCTTTGTACTGTACATAGGCTTTTGCTTTTCATTTTGATCCGTGGTACTTTAGAACATCACCTAACAAAGTCTACGATGATACTGAGCTTTTTACTGACGGTATAATACGGATCGAGTAGGGTCGCGGGAATATTGTCGCATACTGCCATTTCTACTGATTCTAACGTGACTGACAGTATAGGGCCATACCAGTGTAGGGCCCCCGTTATGGATTCATGCTCCATTGACATTACAGCAGATTATCCTAATTTTTGAATGACTTATACCCAGGATAAGACCACAGAAAAACTTTGGTAATTAATTAGGTAACTTAATTAATTGAGTAAACCTTGGTAACTGACTGCTTTGACGTTTTCTGCAGTGGATTGTGGGAGCACGGCAGTGGCAACACTGTAGAAAACGTTACCGTGTTCCTGGAACTCTGCAAATACCTGCATTACCGAGTTTTAAATTCATTTTCCATTACCTAGTGGGGACACACAGCAAAGCGTCATTGTGGTTTTCGCCATTGTCCAGCTTGTGAAACTAGATTTCAGTTAGGTATGTCCTTCGTATCAGCCCTGTGACAGACAAATTGCATGGTATATCCTTGTCGGTATGTCCTGGGTATTACTATCAGTGTAGGAATAAAGACAGTGACATTGACCATGTAGGGCAGTCTGGAGACAGTTCCAAGCATGCCCTCCCTGCGGCTAAATTTCCAGGTGGACGGTCTGCCCCCTGGCGTTGGTGATGGGCCCAGTAGGTGCGAAAATAGGCCAACGTTAAAAATTCCATAAACAAACAAACAATCAACTTGATTTTCACCATTTTTAATGTCAATAATGGTCAGTTTCAAGAAAGAGTCTTGACAAAGCAATGAACGCAGCAGAAATTCCAGATCAAATTTTACATCTTTCCTGACTTTTCAGGTTTTTCAGGTTGTGTGAACCCATAGAGTGAATTATCGACGGGTATTAATAACATCAGTTGTGGGTTGAGTCCTTATCAAATCGCAACTAAACAGTAATTATAGTGCTGTATGTATCCGATTGGGTCCCTGTGAAAATTGGAGAGCCACAGGTAAGTGTGTTAGGGCCACTTATTTGTGCCTCAATGTCGTTCATCAATGATCTGTCTAAATTGCTTTCTTGCAGCTCCAAACTTTTAGCAGACGATTCTTCTATATACAGGGTATATACCCTATATGACGTGGTCAACAAGGAGGACCCATTCAAATTTAAAGAGATCTCGATATTCACTCCAACTGGTGCAGGACCTGGCAGCTCATGGCAGTCATAAAGATTTCACGAAAAGGACAAGAAAGCTTCCAGGATACACCATGAAAGGTGTTCCACTATATTTTGTTTAATCCGTAAAATATTTAGGAATAACTGTCATGGCCGATATGCTATGGAATAACCATATCAAGAAAATCACTAGATCAGCCAACCAACATCTTAGATTAGCACAGAGAATTTGTAAACAATGTCCTGAAACCATAAAGTAGATTGGCTACAAATCATTGGTCCGACCCCTCCTCAAATAGACAGAGTAAAGGAGTTGGAAACTGTTCAGGAAAGAGTTGCGCAGTTTGTCATGAGAAGGTACAAAGGGGATGAGAGCATTACCCAAATGATCAAGGATCTCCAGTGAGATACTTTGAGATCAAAATGAGAGGTTCTTAGCATGAATCTCTTTGAAAAGTTTACCTCGATGGAAAATTCAATTTTGTTGGAGGAATCATTAAACGAAACCACCTAGGTGATAGCATGCCATCAGACATTGGAATTTTATTCCAAAAGATAACAGTAAGGTTCGAGACATTCAATTGAACAATGATGTTGGAGTCCACCCTACCACGAACGGCAGTTATCGGATTACACCCCTCTGCTACATGGCATATATTTGCTGACTGCAGGGTACTGAATTGAATTGAGATGCATTATCCCCCCCCCCTATCTTTATTGGAGGGAAATACAAAAATCTTTTTGTAAAGGGGTTTCGGCACCTAAGGTTCTTGGGTCCAAAATTCTTGGGTTATAGAGTGGTTCAGGAGATACATGTATGTACATGTATTAACACATGCAGTGGATATATGTAGCATGCCTCGATAAATCCTGATGGACAGGAAGTGGGTGAATGGTGGGATGGACCAAGACAGCTTGTTCGTGTACATCTATTAAATCATGCAGTGGATATCTGTAAATGGCCAGATGTTTATCCAAATGAAAATGGTGATAGTGCTCACATAATCAAACAACAATGTCCCTAATAACATAGGTCCAAAAATGTTCCGTTTTCAAAATGCAATGTTTGGCTGCTCATGCATGTGAGTTATTAGGAATCAGGTGCCTATATGTAAACTGCTGTGCGAAATTACTGGATAATCTCTACATTTTCAAATAACTTCACGAACACGTTTTTGGACTGTTATTTAATTATTTGAACCTACTGAGGTATTTAGGGAGTGAAATCATTTAATACAGGCTAATGCAGGGCGGGAATTAATAAAAACGGCAACAACACGAAACCCTTTAATGACCAGAAAGAATAATGATGAAAAATCGTACAAAATTGATAATCAAGTTTCTGCGGAATCTTGTAGTCTCACCTCTTGCTTAGATGAACTCGTGGAGCCTATTAGGCATTAAATCAACCACGTTTGCTATGATATATCAAGGAAACTGCAATTTTGAGTTGGAGCGGCATAGGGAACGTACACCCCCTCCCCTTTGTAACACTTTGTAACAATTCCAATACTCCCCACTGTTCGTTTCCTCACAAAGGTTTCTAAATCATTTTAAGTGACTTTCTACACCCTGGAGTGGGGAAATTTGGCAAACGTTACAAACCTTCCTGCTATCTGCTGTAATGTTTTCATTTACCCACCATTTTCGCTTTGCTTATGCAGTGTACATGACATGTAACACAACACCTGAAACCCCCTTGTAACATTTTAGGTGCTTTGACATCATTTCGGGACATCTTGTGGAGATTAACAGGAAAAAATGTCAACTTCCTGTTGAATCTCCTGAACCACACCAGCCTTGAATTATAATGGATGCATTTTTGTGTTGCAATCACAACATTATACGAATTTAAATTGCTTATAATTTCAGAGTTTCAAATAGTAAATTGGATAGTTGATTTTTGAACTTTAATGATAGAATTTTTTTTTCTGCCGAGTCACGTAACGTTTCGCTTTTGGCAGTTAGGCTGTATTCTACCAAATTCTGTCAACAATTCGTGCCAATATCTGCAACTCCGATAAAGAGAGAGGTTTTTGTAAACCCAGGTTGCTATGAACGAATTTTTATGAAGCGCTAATTTGTTTTGTTTAGGGATCTAGAAGTGATATTATGAAATTGAGTAGATGGGAAATGGTTGATATGGTCTGAAATTACCACTCAATGCATATTATTGGGAGGTCTTCTGACTTTATACAAGAAATTTATTTATATTGAACTGTCGATCGGTTTATTGATGAAAATTGGCGTTTTTGTCAAACTAGTTGATTTAAGACGAATAAGCTGAAAATTCCAAATGGTTTGATTTCGTTAGGAAATGCCATGAATTGAATTGACTCTCACAATGTATTTTAAGAAAAGGTGTTCTCACTTACTAGAAAACATTTGCAAGAAAGCAGTGTAATTGGATTCCCCAAATAAAAAGTTGTTAATTGTTGGAATACGTATACAAATAAATACATTTATGTATATGCTACTTTCCCAGAAATTTCTTTCTCACAACCTACATACAGTATGTGCGTCCAATATGCCATTAAACAGTTTCAATACAAATTATAATATACCAATAGGTTTAAAGTTTTAAAATTGAAAAAATAAACTGCTAATATTGTCAATATTGTCAAGTATAAGCAGTTATAGTATTCATTAAGCCTTGTGGAAATTTGGATTTTAGCCCACTGTGCACTGTCCAGTTTGTCATCCCCCATGTCCAATACGATTTAGAAAAACGCTTTCACATTGAACGAAATAAATACATAATTTTAATTTCACTCAAATTGCCCTAACTTTACCAGGTTTTCCAAACGTTAAAAGACCCAGATCAGAAGAATCAGAAGGAAATATGAATATTAATAATTAAGATAGTCCTGATGGCGACATTTATTTAAAAATTACAGGGAATGTCTTTATGTCTATAGTACTATTAATAACGATGCAAAGTTCTTTCGAAATTTAAAAATTTTCTCATGATGAAAACGTTGTATGTTTTTTTTGTTTAAAAACTCGATCCATATGCAAACTTGATAAGTAGCCAAGTAGCACATTTATTATTTATGAACGCCATAGGCGAATTTTTTACAAATATCAGCAGACAAAAATGGATTTTAGGTGCATTTTAGGTGCATGATAATGATGGTAATGATGATTATAAAAAGTATATCACAAATACAACTCTTCCAATCTGGCAGAGAGTGCAAACGATACAGACGTCCACTTTCCTTGAACACCCCCCAACCTTCGATAATAGCCAACTAACCCAATAAATCATCTGACCTCTTTAACATTCTTTGGAACTTGGGTGTCCTTGATGACTATGATCTTCTCAGGGCTTGATTTAATACCATTACCTGTCATAGCATTTAAACATCAATAATCAAGTTTTGCACTCACCAAGGTTGCAATCGGAAACCTAGTTTCTGCAGTCCAACGGCGGATGTCCTTATAGACAAATGAATGCATGACGATGACCAAGTAGATGGTCATAGTGGCACATACTGGGATGGCCAGGCCATCTTTGAGAAGCAGAGGTAACATGCTAATATTCAAGATAAAGTTGCATCACAATAAGAATAGTTGACGACTAAATAACATGAATTTTGTTGAAAATATTGAGAATGCTTGCCTGAAAACTGTTATTATTAAGAACCACACGGAGATCAACGGGTGCTCAGCGAGTATTAGGCAAACGATTCTGGAAACAATTAGAGAAATCAAAATGATTATATCAGCATAGAATCCATATATTTGCCAAAGACGTCCAGTTAGGGTCTAAACAATATAAAATGTTTGGATTTTTCCCAAAAGCATTTCGATAATTATTAAATAGATACCATACATAGTACATGAGAGCCAAATACGGTTGAGACCTGTTCACAAGATATGCATTTTTATGAATTTACATGTCAGTGTATGTGGTTACTTTTGTGGTTAGTTTTCTTTTGATGGTTTTTTTCGACACATATACAGGATCTCCCATCCAGTGTTAACATCTTTTTGCCTCACCCTGTACATAGACAACAATAATGGATTTTAACCAACGTTAGTTCGTGTATAAAATAAAATTAATTTAATGAAGTGATTTTTGCTAATTTTTTAAAAAATATCAATAACAAAGGGCATGTCGAGTGCAATTCCTCTGAAAAAAAATATCACCTCGAAGTAAGATATTTCAAAGGGACTTTCTTATGAATAAATTACCAAGATTACTGATTTATTTGCTGAACTCTCATTCCACAGGGTGTTTGTCAATGCGGAGTAAACAAATAAATCACACAACACTGTACTAATTTTTTATTTAAAATTGTGTAAGAAACACGAAATTATCCATGTAAGTTAACTACTTCAAAGCATGACACTTAGGAACTTGGCCACATTTGTTTCAACTCACTTGGTTGAATAGTGGTGCACTACATACGTTTGAGTAAGGTCGACACGTCAATACATTTCCTATGGAAACTTAACATTGGCTGCGGCACTACAATAGCACGCCCCGCCCACAAAACACTTTCAATTCGAGTTTTTAGCAAAGAAAAACAAACCACCCAAAACCTTACAACAGTCTAGACCTAGCTCGAATGTCGAAAAAATTCACCCATGATCCCTTCTTTAAATTGCAAACGTAACAAGGGATGAACCAGGATCTTAAGCCACGTTCCCACAATTCAACTTTTTGTGAGACAGTGAGAGGGGTTCCAAGACAAGACCTTTATTCCAGCAAGCACAGCACGTGCACAGTTAGCGCAGTGGAAAAATGAAAACTCCAAGTTAGGCTCACTGGTCTTCGGAACCCCTGTCCCTGCCTGGTCATTCCAAGATCACGGCGTCCTGGTCCGGGCGTCGTCTTACGGGCGGTCTGCTGGGTAAACACAAGATGGCGTCCTCCGGTAGACAGACGCCCTTTAAGCCAGTCTGGGAACTGGCTTGGGGTGGTAAAGGTAGATCCCCAGAATAGAATCCCTCACAGTGTCTTCGTGCATCCTCAGGTGGGATGGCTGGTAAACTGTCTCTGGATACAGATGGACTTAGCAAGAGAGCCCTCAGTCTTCAGGCGCCTTGGAAAGGCTGCCTTGTAAGCTTGAGTCCGGACTTGGCTTGATGAGTCCCACTCCCTCGAAATCTGGCCCTCGTTCAGTCAGGCTGGACTGGTATCCTCTCCCTGGAAGTCAGCTTCAAGTCTGGGGTGGAGTTGGCCCTCACTTGAAGTCTATCGGTTAGACTGGAGCAGCTCTTGCTCCGTCTGTCTCCGGTGCTGGCACTTGCTGAAAGTCCTCCCGAGTATCACCTGTGCGGGCCTAAATAGCTCGCCAGCCAGAAGGACTAGACCATCTGACGTGATCGTGTCTGGTGCAGTTGAAGTGTGCAGGCCATGTGCCTGGGGCCGTCAACGGCCTCAGTGGAGAGCAGAGGTCAACCTGTCCCATACACTCCGCGCACGTAGCTTCCGCCCTTAGGGCAAACTCGCTGAATGCAGAGCGGTGGGGGTCAAGGGCGTTGTGGGGCCGACTGCCGTCTCACACAGTTGCTGTTCAATTATTATTTAGCAACACAAGTTGAACTTTGAAGATGCTGCCAAACAAAATCATACATGTAGTGTTTTTAAGAAATGGAATGTGAAAGAGGAATGGAACACGATTTCTACGAAAATTCCATTTAGTGTGCATGTAATTTTGGTATTTTGTCTGCTTACGTGCTGCAAATGGAACGAGTTCAGCGATTTGAATTCCGTCGAAAGACAAAGATGAAGGGTGGCCAACTTCTTGCGCTTCAACAAATAGTTGAGCAACTCTGGATCAAGTATATTGAAAGCAAGTTCTCGCGTTTCAATTCGCTTTCAGCAAAAAAATTTAATGACTAAAGTTGAATCTGTCAGGAATTATAGGCTTTCCAACACACCTGGTCGCAAAGTTGGCGGTGAGATGGCTATTACATCACACAGGAACACGGTACCCAACTGCATACCTTCGGGAATTGACACTGACATTCGGAGGAGGCACTTCCTGGAGTCCTCGTTTGACCCTTGCAGCTCCTCTGGGCTGCAGCAGGCTTTTACTGTGCTGCTGGGGGTGCAGGCGCTCTTGCCTGCTATACAATAAGCAGCAGAAACCAGTCACTGGGTTGCAGGTTGCACTGCCAACCCAGTGGCGCAGCAGAACACCCTTGTGTCTGCAATGGCTTTCACAGCCAGCACTGCACAACTAGTGTAGCTGCTGGGCCCACTACCTAGCAACTGGCTGACAAGTTCAGCCCAGGGCTTGATTACCCAGTATCGTGTCAAGGGGATATCCTTTGCAGGACTACTGATGGTACCCTACCCCAGCCGTACAGGGGTGTCCGAAGCTGTCTCAGACCCCAGCCTGCAGGGCGAGCCTCGCCCAAAGGGCCAAAGAATTTAACCTGTCCTGGCTGGTTCCTTTTACGAGGGAACAGAACAAAAACTGTCCTTAAAGCCAAAGTCATGGCCACCAAAACCACCAGGAACGCATTCTGCCCATGTAGGGCCTGTTAGGGCCAAAAACGTGGATTTGGGAGGAGGACACTTAAAGGACTAACTGCCAAGGCCAGTGCAGTGAGTGCCCTGCTCTGATTGGCTGAGCACCAGCCATTTGACTTCATCCTGACCAGCCAGTGACTCCCAAGATGGCATCACCCATGCTAAATCTCCATAGAGGTTGTATTACTCACTACTCAACCAGACAGCGGAAGTTCCTCTGCAACTTTCCAGTGGGTCTCCTGCAACTTTCCAGAACATTTCAGTCTCCTACATGTCAGTTTTTCCAAACTGAGGCCAAATATGTTGACCTCAGTGGACTACTTTCTGGGACCGAAAACGCCTTTGAAAGGGGCATTTCAGGCAGATATCAATCTGGAAAGTTGTACAGGCGGACAGGTAAGGTTCTAATCTATATATTCAGACCCAAACCGCACCCAAATCGGCCCTATTTTGGCCGAGATATTGACCAAAACTCCAAACAGCGGAATACAGGATGGGGAATGGGGCCACTGCACCCGTTTTAGCCCAACAGGTGGCTCAGAAAAACCTAGCCCCTCATATGGTGAGGTCTTTCTTCCCCACACTAGGCCCCATGAGGTGACGGCCGATGTGCCAGGACTGAACCAGCTTGGGGAAAATTTCCCCCAGGAACAATAGAATCGTGAGAATGCGGCTATAGTCGAGCAGAGGTAGTGCAGCAATGACTAAACCAACCACATTGAAACAAGTGCTGACTTGTAACGACCATTCGATTGGGTCATTGTCGTTGAGCTAAGACCAATTCATAAAAATATTGTAGCTAAGTGTCGAACTTTGAAGCAGGCATATGTAAGTTGCATGTTCATGTGAGTCTATGTAGTGGGAGGTTCCCCACTTTTGCCAAACTTATAAAGGTTGCGATTATATTGCCGAAATTGCAAACATTACATTGTTGCGTGTTGATAGCTTAGTATGAAAAAAGGTCCACGTCCACTTTAGGTTGATGAATTCGTTCTAATTACCCGAAAAAAGAAAAACGAAGAATGGTGATGATCTGTGCTGACGATACGGTCGTTGGCAACAAAAACGATGTTTTTCTTTTGCTTTTCAGCGAGTACTTATGGGCTAATTCATCAACCTAAAGTGAAAGGGGACCTTATTTTATACTAAGCTATCAACATGCAACACGCAGCCTAAGCCATTGTAGAACTCAATTGCTGACTTGACTAACTTTTCAAAACACCCATTCTGCATGCACATTAACTTTAATCATTTTTATTTAATTGGGGTTTCCCACCACCACTTCTTGTTTGCTTAATAAGTACTGAAGGGCCACATTCACTTTAGGTTGATGAATTAGTTCTAATTACCCGAAAAAAGAAAAACGAAAAATCGTGATGACCTGTGCTGACGATACGGTTGTTAGCAACAAAAACGATGTTTTTCTTTTGCCATTCAGCAAGTATTTAGAACAAATTCATCAACCTAAGGTGAATGCGGCCCTTCAGTACTTATTAAGCAAACAAGAAGTGGTGGTGGGGAAACCCAATTAAATAAAACATGATTAACGTTAATGTGCATGCAGAATAGTGAACATGGACCTTACGTGGACTTTGAAAAGTTAGTCAAGACAGTTCTACAATGGCTTTGGCTGAGTTGTATTGTCTTAAGCGGCTGGGACAGACTTCAGAGTTTAGCAATGCAACTACATGTAATCTAATACACATCTAGCTCACAATCGACAAACAGCAAGCATTATGCTTGCCGTGCTTGAACGTGTGGGGGAAGAAATTTATAGGTCGCACCTATACGATCTATGTTACTTTGGGCCTGTACAGAAGCCATGGCTTCCAGGGCCAAAGTTGGCCTAAGCTTAAGTTTAATCGACTTGACGCTCACTCCAACCAATAACATGGTTCCAACAAATAAGAAAGATACTGTATGTGCCACTGTTTTTCTTTGTGTAATTCTGTCTGGAAATTGCATATGCTTCCTTCACTATGAAAACGTGGTTGCTTCTGGTCCGTTAAACTTACATGTCGTAAGCAAGTGGGCAGGGATTCGCTGTCGGTAGTACGAATGCAGTCAATGTTACTTGCAAATATGGTTAGGCATTCATTGAAGTTCTCGATATGCAGCTAATGTGTCTCCTAGTGAATCTACACATATCCACTGCATATGTAATCGTATTTTTCCCGCGAAGGCATTGATATGCAGGCCCAGAGATCTGACGAACTGGTCAGATCTGGAATGACGGGCCCCAGACCACATTCATCTTCCAGTACAGTGGTATACTCATATATGCTGCTGGACATTGGCAGGGTTTGGTGGTCGTGAATTGCTGGTGCACGGTCCCCACAAAACCTTAAAAGGCCGAACTGTGACGTTGGTTGAAATGACAGGAATCACGAGAGCTACAGACAACTAAAGTTGTGGCAATAGTTCGGGGAGAGGCCAGATTTGGACCAACTTGACAAGTGGAGTGGTTTAAAAGAAATGGCTTAGACAGTCCCAACCTTAACCTAAATAAACAACTCTGGATTGAACTGGAATGCTTAACACAAACTAATCCACAATGGCTGTTACTTCTTGAATGGACTTCATGAATTTGTTATTACAGTTGATATAAATTTAGTAATTTTACCCTTAAAAGATGCATGGAATGTTGCAATTGGTTGAAATGGGTTGAGCAGAATGATAGCCAGAGTTGGTTTGGGAATAGTTATTAGTCATACATGTATGTGACGGAGTTGAACAAGGGATGTTCTAAAAATAAGATACGTAGGACAATGATTCAAGAACTACTTTTTGAACTGAAAAACGAAAATATACCTTTTAAGGAGGGAAATGTATGTCCACAACACTCAATAGATGGCGTTAGGGGATTTTCTTTTCTTTTTTGGCTCTCCAACACCCACAACATTCAAAACAACAACAGCTGGGAAAATCATGGTCACAGCTTTCTGGGACATAAACGGTATTCTTCTAATTGATTTCCTGACAAAACAATCAACGTGCAATCTTACAGTGACACACTGACTAAACTTCGAGCTGCAATTCTGAAGAAATGGCCAAGCATGACAATGCAAGTCCTCACATTTCCCACGTGGTGAACAGCAAAATTGGACATTTGGGGTGGGAGGTGTTGAAGCACGCACCATTCAGTCCAGATTTGGCGCCAGGTGATTTTCACCTGTTCGGGCCTATGAAGCTGTTTCTTGGTGGACTGTCCTTCTGTAGCGACAATGATCTCATTAAAAAAGTTCGTCATTGGTTGCATACTCAACCGGACACATTCTGCAACAGTGGTATATACAAACTGGTGTCACGGTGGGATAATTGCATAAAGCTTCTTGGGGACTACGTTGAAAAATAATGTAAGGTCCCCTCTTTGAAATGTATATTTCGATTGAATAAGTAGTTCTTGAATAATTACCCTATGTAACTTACTTCTGGGACATCCCTCGTATTTCACCAATTGATGCCCTTATTCAGCATGTGGACATGTGACCAACGTTAATTATGTTGCGTTCCCACGTTGCTTGCAACATATACGGAAAAAAGATAAACCAAATCCTGTATTGTTGATCGCATTTTATATTTCAATGTTCATCTATGGCTTAACATTATTTTATACAAAGCTTTCTAATATTGGGTCCTGGTTTGTTTTTAGAACTGCGCTTCCCTTCTTTTGGATTAACTTTACAACAAATACCATCAAAAGTTGTGTAGCAGCGACAATAGGTTGATGGATTTAAAACAAGAACAAGAACTTAAGTTACAAAATACGTAAAATCGAGTGGTATGAACAAAACTTACATTGCAGGCATAAGAATGGATTTTTCATGGACTTGATATGAACACAGGAAGAAAATTAGTGATGCATTCACCTGTTGGTAATAAAAAATAAAAGTAAATAATGATGACAAATTCAGAGCACCAATGCAAAAATTCAGAACAAATATTAAAGAGTTAGGTTTCCTTATTTACAGCATTGATGTTTTGGTTCTGGGTTTTTTTAAATTGAACAGGTACAGCATACAATATGCATGTAGAAGACAGGGAAATAAAAAGCATGTGTTGAAGTGACCAGGACACTTTTAAGTAAAAAAAGAAACTGAACGCAATTGAAGGAAGCCAAAATTACTTTTTAAAGGAAAGGGTCCTTTTGGTATGTTTAGTCAAAGTTCGACCCTTAACCATAACCTACATGTATATAATAAGGTGTAGGCTCCAGTGATATTATTAGCCAATTTTCTGTATCATCTAGTTTCTGGCAGATTTGGTTTTTAACTAACATATTCTGATTTTATTAGCCAATTTTCTGTATCATCTAGTTTCTGGCAGATTTGGTTTTTAACTAACATATTCTGATTTTGTTACACCTCTTGTGCTGATATATCTTTGCTGTATAAACAAAATACAAGATATCTGTCCCCTATCCTTGTGGAGCTAGTCCATCCAACTGTGGATCGGCGTGTTTTACAGTTATTCAAATGATTGTTCAGATAGTTTGACAATTGATTTCAAGATGAGAAATAACAATTTACAATAATAATTTCAAAATATTTTAATGGGTCACAATTCTAAAAGTTCAAGCTTTATTTCTACGCAAATGAGCCTTTCCCTCTAGATACACGTACATGTGTATGTAAATAACCACAATTCACAGGACTTTTAATAGTCATGTGAACAGATTTTGCTACTGGAATCTACAGTGTACCTTGATAATAGTCTATGTAAGCAACAAAAACGTGAAATCAATCATGACATTACATATATTAATAGTCTATATACAGGGTGGACCAGATATCTGGGCCTCTCCAAATAACGTTCAATCCGCTGGTGCTAGGATAAGTGTGCTTACATCGTTGAATAGGTAGTGATGGGAGGATTCCAAAC
>JAQGAF010004483.1:0-14279 GCA_034687865.1 Kryphioiulus occultus
TTATTCGCAGAGATTTTATGTATACAATTTTTCAATTTTTTATCATGGCAGGGGTGGGAGGGGAACTTCCCGTTAAAGATGATTTCCCTGACACTCCTGACTTTCCAGAAAGTGGAAACCCTCCAGTATCAGCAAAAGAAAAAACTCAAGTACATTTGCAGCCAGTAGACACCCTTTACTACTGTATTTTGATCTCTGTGAAAGTGTTTTTTTGCAAATCTGAATTCTACGAGGCCTTGGTGGCCATCTTGAAAATGTTATTTTTTTCAATAAGCTATTAGCGGTCTACCAACACGTTTTCTTATTGATTGGAGGGGAGGGGGCATCGATTACGAATTTAGACATTGGTTTAATAATGAGAACAGAATGAATTAAACGCTAGATGATTGCTGGCACCACTGGTGTTGAATTCCGCTCCAGGCAAGTACACTTTGCCAAAAATTGCCAAACCGTTTCGCCACCCAAGGACAGTCACAGCCTACTCAGGAAGTCAGTAGTTTTTAGGCGAGGGTTCAACGCCCCGAAACTGGTTGCAGAGGCTGTCGTTAAAGTTACTGGTCGATTAAGAGAGTTTGGGAAAAAAAATGGTTCAAATACCAGCAGCTCTTAGGCTGATTTGGGTGGATTGTACACGGTTTGCATAATGCCGAAGACAACAAATGCCAGTGCAACAAATTAAAGAAAAAACTGAAATAATGTAACGAGGTCGGGAACAATACAGCCCCTGCGATAGGATGTGAAATTCGGCAGTGGGCCAAGGCTGGATCCCTCGATCAAATCTGAAGTCATCAACTACATTTGGATCTGGGTTTTCAGAAGTTGGTAACATTGGGGTATACGTGGCTTTTTGGGACGTACTACTGCATAGACTACATAATGGTAAAGCAAAACTTATTACCTTCAGTATGTTGTCCAAAAGGTCCCCTTTCGATTTCGGCTGCTGCAAAAATGTAAAAAAAATTGGATCAGCAAAACAAATTGTGGTTGTGAAGAAGCAATGTAGAACCTGTCTAAACAAATACTGTCTAAAGGAATATCCTCTCAAAACTAATGCAGGCAAATAGCCCAGTGAGGTACAATTTTTCAATTTTTTTCCCATCCTAGTATCTGATATTTTTATTTTTTCACGGGTAAATAGCGGATTTTTTTCACAATTTTCACCCAGTATTTCTAAAAAATTGCGCATTTTCAATAGCTATAACAACGGTTGTCAAGTAACGGATCACGGCCACGTACAATATCGAGAACCACATAGGCAATTTTTTTTTACAAAATTAGACCACAAATGGTGGAATTCAGCTTGCTTTTCTACAAAAAATCTAGGTACATGTTGGCCTTGCAATGTTTATTTTTAAATCCCTACCGTAAATAATGGATTTAAAAACAAAGTGAGTCAGTTTAGCAACATAGCACTACTTGTTTTCAGTAATTTATGAAATATTTTTTTTACTAAAATGTGTGTTTTTGCGATTTTATGAATTGCAAACGTTCTATCCTCATAAAATGTTGCTTAAAATGGCAGAAAAAAGTGAAAATTCTAACATAGCCCCTTATACAAGTACACGAAAACACTGCAAAAAAGCAATGATTCGCAGGAGCTGAACCTTTCTAAGAGCAGGGTATGCCTGTATAGGTTAATCAAGCCCTGTAGAGAGTGAAAGTGTGGTTAGAGTACCCACCTGATGATTATCGACCTTCAACTGCAGTTTGGGCTTGCTTGCTCCAGAAGAGCGTGGCATGGGCCCATTGCTAGCCTTCACGTTGCCGTTGATGACGATGCCGTTGGGGAGCCTTTGGTTGGGTGCTGCTCCAGAACCAGAAGTTGGTGGTGCTGGCTGTTGCTTGGCCGGGGCATTTCGGTCCCGGTGCTTTTCCCGGACGGGTTGCGGTGGTTCCTGTCGGCCGGTAGGTACGGGAATGTGCGGGAAGCCGGGTGTGGGCAGCAGCGGAGCCTGCTGCTCCGGCCTGGGTGGTGCCGCTTGGGAGAAGGCAGGGGCCGTGGAAGAATGGGGCATCGGCAATGAGTGAGCCGTTGATGCAGATGATGAAGCAGAAGTGGAAGAATGGGGCAATGGCAATTGGTGAGCAGTTGAAGCAGAAGAGGCAGATGATGAAGATTTGGAGTATTGTGCGCTGTCGGAAGGATGTTGCGGCTGACCGGTCTTGGCAGGGGGCACTGGCTGACCGTCCGCTCTGGACGTCGATCGGCTGCGGTGGTGCTGTTGCTGCTGACCGTTGTAGGGATTATACCTAGGGGTGGACTTGTGGGCATCGGCGAACGACGGGGCCTGCCGGTGGTTGGCCAGCTTGACCGGCGTGGGGGGCTGCCGCGTCACACCGATCAGGTTCTTCGGATTGCTCGTGATGGTCTCCCTCATCTTCGAGTAGTCGCCCAGTGCATTCTTGATCAGGTCGCCGAGCCGATCATCCACACGGGCCACCTGGAAAAATCATAAAAAAAAGAGTTAGAATTTGGAGCGTTTCCGAACTGATCGAGGGTCTTTCCAACGGGATTCACAGCGATCAAGACAATAGGTTCACAATGCATGAGTCTTTTACTTTGTTGGGAAAGTTAATTTGGTTGAGGGTATCTTTAAATGAAACATAAATACTGATTTGGCACTGCAAGTTTAATGACTTCTCATTTTTTTCAAGGTATATGGGCATTTCAAGGCTACATTCTTTCACTGACTATTGGAATATGGAGCCGGTCGGTCAAGTATGGTCAAGTATGTCATTACAAAATCGTCATTTTCAGACGTACATCCTCTACCTGTGTGAGCACTCGTCTCAATTTCCAACCCATGGTGCACCTTCCCATTTCAGTGCTGAGATGCTCATTGGTTAATCAAATTTTGACTTCAGGAAAATTCGTAACAAGATCACGCATGGTAATTTTAGTTACACGAAAGCATAGAAAAAAAAACCGCCATATTCGGGATTTTTTGAGAAACTGAACGACAGATAATGGATTTTAGCCCGAATTTGAATTACAAATAATGACTATAGCATTTGGGTGACAACCCCACTTCTTCCAAGTTGACAGCATCATACTTGAACGTACCCAATTGTGTTGCAACACATTTTGGCTGGCATAATAAATTTGGATAGTATTCAGATGTTATCACACGATACCAAACAGTAGCTTCTGCCAATATTTGTAGGTCAATGCTTTACACGATCTACATGTACATAGACGGCATTGCAGGACATGACACTAGTACAGTCGAACCTTTTTAACAAATACTTTCTGAAGTAATACCCTATTGCCGGGTGCCAATCCCAATGTTGGGACCCATGTTAAGTCTACCGAATCTGCGAGGCGAGTGGTAGGCCCCCTCCCCAAAATCTGTCAAAACTAATAACCTTTCTAAAGCGATATTCATCACCGGCCTACTATGGAAACAGTGACAATACTTGGTTATCTAACTTCCACGACTCCATGACCCGAACATTACTTCCACACTGCAAACGTACCTTTATGGGCTCCGTGAAAAGCAGTTTGGGAGACGGAGGGTCCTTGTTGTCCGCCGTCTGGGCCCGGCGGGCCCTGCTCTGCTGCTGCCTCAGGAAATCGCGTTCCTGGCTATAAACGAAAAAAAATTAATACGTGTATTCAAAGCAATCAAATTTGGGATAAGTCACATTCCATCCAATCAACGAGCAATGTCGGCCAAAGCTACATGTACATGTATATGAGGAGTCTACACCGTAGTTGCAAAAGATGATGTGTGAAAAAATAATGGTTGGGTTAAGTACATGAACTGTACTTATAGCTTACACGTCATGTAACATTCATAAGCATTATACGTTAATCCACACTCGATGTGGATTAACGTATAATGCTTATCAATGACACCCGACGTACCAGCTATAAGTACAGCTCACGATCTAAAAAAAAACGTATTCTTGTCTCATGTCGCGTACACAAAATCTACATACACTGTAAGTGTGGGTTTGAGGCACAAAAAGAATTAAAACCAAATAAAGTTTAGTTTTTAAGTTATTAGCGATTTTACCCAACCATTATTTTTGTTTCACATACCAGCTTTTGCAACTACACTCCTCATCTGTCCATTATTAAAATTAATAAAAACGAAATTATGACATAAAATTAAAAACTACTCGATGCAGGTTGCTATAAACTGTAAGAAACAAGCTTAGAGCGACGAGCACTTGCATAACCGCTTCAAGGTGAACCGGGTAAATCAACAAGGTCAACCGAAACATTATTTGAAATTTTAGATAATCAAAGATGGCGGCGTTCGAATTCGTTTTGGAATTGGAAAACATGCGCGCAGATCAATCACGCGCAGACCGGAAGCACGTGACCTTCGCAATTCGCAGGGTGGCACATCGGGGTAGTTCAGTAACACCTGACCCATTTGTATAGGCGAAAAAATGATTACGTGTTTGTAAAAGCTAAACTGCGCTTCTCTCGCCTCCAGCCAAATAAAAAAATAAATGTTTGTAGGAAGTGAATTTAGACCGTGTTTTATCGACGGGCCGTCCTAGAGACGCTAAATTTAGCTCCTGTGCTAACGCCATTCATGACGTGTATACATGTATTTTGTACGAAAACCCAGGCCTGCAGACGAAATTTAAAGGTCGATTTTGTGCAAAACCCAAAACAACGAATGGCTAAGATAAGCCGCTATAACTGGGCGCAGTTTGGCAAACGAAGCGAACGGGTACGCGGTGCATAACGGTAAACAAACGAAAAAATGACTACGTAAGACTAGGACGATCAGCAGCAGCTAATCTCAATGCTGATAAAACACTAGGACATACTGTAGTTCTGTATTAGAAAAATCGAAAGTCATGTAAAACCTTGTGTAAAACCTAAGTTGTTTATACCTAAACTAAAACTCAAAAAACACTAAAGTACTAGAACACAGAAGCAAAATAAGACCTTTAGTTTACCAAATAAGTGAACATTGCAAGTAACGACACTAACTTCTTAGTTTATCAAAGCTCAGTTCAGTTAATTTACGTAAAGCATAAATTAAGTTCGCCAAATATTGGAACGTAGTATCAAAATCGAACTTCATAATACTAAAGTTTACCTATAATATTAGAACATAGACGTGTTACCAAAACAGTATAACATCTAAGTTAAGGAAAGTTTTGAATTAACTTTGCCAATTAACCTCATTAGAACATACATGTATTCCCAAAATCAGACGTTTAAATACTGTACATAGTGGCAAATTCGGACCTAACAAGACATCAGTTAAGCTTACCTAAGTTTTAAATTAAGTTGACAAAAACTTCCAACATATTCGAAAAATCCCCCATAATACTTAAGCTTACCACATACTAGAACATAACAGCAAAATCGAATGTTATAACAATTAAGTTAAGTTTACCAAATAAGGCAGAATCTAAGATGCAAGATCGAATGTTACGACACCTAAGTTTTCCTAAGCCAAGTTTTAAATTAAGTTTACTTAAATACTACAAAATAGTAGCAAAATCGGACTTCATAAAACATCAGTTTGCAAAGTTTAAATTAAGTTCATCAAATGCTAGAGCACAGTAGCACTATCGGCCATTATACTTGTAACACCTTAGTTTACCTACTGTTGAGATAGCTTGAGTTTACCTAATACTAGATAATAACCAAGTTAAGCTAACAATTGCAAGCTTTAAATAAAATTATCAAATGCACGAAAGGATTACGCATTCTTGCAAACAAACAAACAAACACAAATAACAATGGGAAGCCGTTCATCATTATGTCAAATATGTGTTAACTCATCCGGTACCAATTAGCTAAGCACATGGCGGACAGCAGCGCCCCCAGTCGACGACCAACATTGTATCGCATTAATCAGATTAATGGGAATGGAAGATAAACGACATAAAAAGTGGCCAAGCAATATATCGATCTAGAACGAAGGTCTTCACCAGTTATCATGGGAAAGAAAGCATTGGCCAAAAACAAGTATAAAAAATATTGTCAGTAGTTATGACTCAAAAAGTACTGTATGTGGTGTCAGTTTGTTTCCCCAATGCAGGATGCTGCATTTTATGTATTTTCTCATCTAGAAATAACTCAACGTGCACATTGGTCAATAATATTTTCTGCTTTCTGAATATTGTTTTCGAATTGAGAAGCACAACCATTCGCAGTACAATAGGTTTCTTAACTCTTTCCTACTTGTCATTAACGTGGCGATAAGCCATCATCCAATAACAGTCAAGCATCCGTTAATTTACCTCATTAGAATTAACGAGTCGTTAACGACACTTCCGTTCCAACTCATTATTATGCATAAGCCTCCACACGTCATAAAATGCACCAGATCAGTTATTGATATACACACGACCAGATGCTACAAGGCACTGAAAGCTCACCACAAACACCTGTTGGACACGTGTTGCACCAAAGTGCGGCATAACAAGTGTCGTTTGCTGTTTTCAAAGTCATAATTCAACGTAAGTCATGAAACGAGAATTTTGCATGCACCCATGCACCAAACAAAACTTGGAAAACAATGTGCTTTTACGGTTTAAACAGCTACACCCGGAAGAATCCTCTTACCAGAAATTAAACTTCACGGACTTTTCCAGGATTTAAAACAAATTTCCCTGACCATCACCATCACCTAAAATTGCAATATATGAGATTCGCCAATGAAAGGGCGCGGTATAGTTATTACTTTAATATTTTCGATAAACGATATTGTCCTAAAAGTTTCTTAAGGATCCAGAAAATTTTTACTTTTTATTTTCAGGGGAAACCCTATTTTTCAAGTGAAAATTTGATTTCTTGTCTCAATGAGACTTGAGTTAAGCCTTCTTAAATTTCCCTGAACTTTTCTTCATGTTTTTCCAAATTCCCTGACATTTCCAGGTCTTGGGGAGCCCTGCTTTTTAAGTGAAATTTTATTTCTTCCCTCGAGGAGTTAATCCCTCTATACTGATGTTGAATTTCCCGGACTGTTTCAAGGTAAATCTATTTCCCTGCCTTTTCCAATATCCCTGATATTTTCAGGTTTGCCAAGTTTGCAAGGTCTGGGGAACCCTGTTCTTAAGTGACAATTTGATTTTTTTCCTCAATACAGCTCTATACTGATCGATGTTGAATATTCCTGACCTTTTCAAAGTAAATCTATTCTCATAGACTAATCCAGGCTTTTCAAATTTCCCTGACATTTTCAGGTTTTCCAGGTCTCGGGACACCTGGTTTCTTAAGTGGCAATATAAAAGCAGATACGTCACGTGGGCCACCTTGTGGTCATATGTGGCAAAGTGGTCCTAAGGTCCCATATTGCCAGTAACAATACTGATATGTAGTGATGCGTGCTTGTATCAGTACAGTACAAGTAGTGATTTTCTTATCAATACAGATATTGTAGTGATGTGCATGTATGTAGGTGTCACTAAAGTATCAGTAGTGTCAGTAATGATATGGTGATGTCAGCAGTGGCATCTATAAAGTTCATTAGTGATTTGTGATGATCAAACCCAAATATAATTGCATTTATATGTCACTAATAACTATCACTAGAGATATGCTTATGTAAGTAAACATGGGTATCAATAAAGTTTCTACGAATTTCGTTCTGATTTGTACTAATCTTTCCACCAGGGTATATGCCTTCTTGAGTCAAGATGTGAAAATTCGAGGTATAAAGTTACATTCAGCAAACGTAAATTTAAAAAGATTGTTATAACGACCAAGCATATCTTGGTATTTTCAGCAATTCGTAAACCGACACTTGTTTACATTTTACAATCCTAATGTGCCTAATTTCCCAAAAAGATCCCAACCATGTTGAGGTGTCAAAACGCTCGTGCACATACAGTACAAGTTGCCAAATATTTCTGGAACTAGTTTTAAAAGTTTAAACGCAACCCCCGCACCCTGGGGTAATCATCGTCTTCTTACCTCATCACTTTCCATAATAAGGAAATTCAAAACTATGTTCGCCATTAGGCCTAGATGAACTCCATAAATGTGGCCCCCATCGAGAGGTGCCGTTTTTATCTGGGGTGATTTACACTCACTGCATGCATGCTGCCATTCAGTGGGGTATTTTCGTTCCCTAACTTGAAACTAGTTTAGATTTCTGGGTTGGCATCCACTGGAAAACCAACATTTAGCAAACATTTTGGGGTATATGAAATGCCCATGTCCCGTAGCCGAATAAGTTTAAAGAAAATCCTAAAGCTGACTAAAGGTCGTAATTAAGAAAGGTTAATGAATGTGTTTTTATGAGAAAATCATAAAAATAGCTAGAATTAATCAGAACCATTTTGGTTATTAACACATTGAATTAAGATTATTTTTCTACAATGGACAGATTGGTTCAATTAAAGGTTGCATGCTGGGCTTAGCACGAGGGTGCTGGGGTCTTAGGCCTATTTGCCAACTACGCATGAGTCACCATGTGGTCAGTGCACGTGGTCATTTCCATGGCGCTACCTTCGAACTTGACCAAAACCTGCCGACGATTACAAACACGATTCAGGTGTACGTAAAAGATAGTAAAATATGTGAATTACCTTTCATCCATCTCTCTAAAGTCCGTAAACTGACCTTCCAATTTTGGGCTGTTTCAGAAGCAAACGTTGAAAAACGAATTAAAACTTTGAACAAAACAAAAAAGCCAACAAAAACGGTGGAATTTCAAACAAACGTAGCAGAACTTCTCGAAACTAACCAGGTACTTTACCACCCTAAGCAATGTAATAGCCAATTAAATTACATGGTGGTCAAGCAGTTTAAGATTTAATGTCCATTAAAGCAAAATTAAAGCATTTTAACGTTAGGTTACTCTAAGACTTAGAATCTAAGTAGGCCTAAAGCAAGGGGCAATAGTTACTCTTAAGACTTGACCACACCTAGGAAACAGCTAGAAACATGATTTCTCGAAATTTTTCCATATTTTCAGCAAGGAAATATGCTTACAGCAACAATGGAGGAGAAGGCCTCAAATGTTTACTCAAACACGTTTCCATGCCAGAACCCTGGAAACGGTTTGAGAAAATTACCTCCAGAAACTATGTTTCTAGGAAATGTTTCCCATAGGTACATGTGGACAATGACGAAAATGGCCTCTGCATAATAATTTCAAAAAAGGAATCCAATTTACACTAAAGTGACCAGTCCACGTGGCCGTAAGCCTACTCGCAAAATTTCCCATCCAAGATGGCCGCCATAATAAGAAAATTTTCTTGAAAATTACTTTAAAACCATACTGTTCTATAGAAACTATCCTATTCCCTAGAAACTATCCAGTTGCCTAGTTTTAAAAAGTCATAGTTTTTAAAAGGCAATTTCAAGAAAATTTTCAATTCATGGCGGCTATCTTGGGTGTGAAATTTTGCGAGTACCACAATGTGGCACAGGTTACTTTATTGTGACCAGAAAAAAGAAATTTTCTTGATAAGTACTTTAAAACTATCCTGTTCCTTATAACAGGATAGTTTAAAATTCATTATAGTTTTTAAAAGGCGATTTAAAGACAATTTTTTGTTCATGGCAGCCATCTTGGGTATGAAATTTTGCGAGTACGGCAACGTGGCGCTGGTCATTTATTGTGACCAGAAATAAGAAAATTTTCTTGAAAATTACTTCAAAAATATCCTGTCCCTATAACAGGATAGTTTAAAAGTCCTTATAGTTTTTAAAGGCAATTTCAAGAAAATTTTCTAATCATGGCGGCCATCTTGGGTGCGAACTTTCGCGAGTATCGCCTCGTGGTCATCACGAGTTCGCTCACGAGTTCCCTAAATGTAATTACCACATGGTTTTAAAATCAGTAAACATAATTTGGGCACTATAGTATGATCATTTTCCCATTAAAGTTCATTAAATGTTTCAAAAACTGAGAAGTTATAGGATGGTTACGAGAAGCTACGTGGTTATAACAAAACGGGCATCGCGAATAATTCCGGTTAATCAAACAATAAAAAATCACAAATTAAACAAGGTAAACTTACTCGTCGTACCAGTACACAAACGGCTGTTTCAGAAACATGGTCGGTAAATGCAGAACTTAAATAACCTTTTGATAAAAAACGCGACTGAGTAGAAAATCCGAGTAGAAATAAGACAAAATCTGGACTAGGACCAACTGGACACGCAGGTCTGCAGTGACCAAACCAAGTGAGCAGGAGTGAATGGATTAAGGGAACCGGACCACCTTTCTACAGTATGAACCTAGTGCTGGGGCACTAGAACTGACCATGCAACGCGCATTGATAGGTGCACGGTATGAGGTCATGCAGCCCCACTAAGCTAATAAGGAGTACACACGAGCCCCTGCGATGACATTTCCTTAAATTTACCTAATTCGAAATTAAGGAAAACCACGTTCTTAAGGAAATTACGATAAATTTGAAGGTCCAAATAATCTGCCGATGTTTTATATCAAAATTAATTATTGTTGATTTGTGAAGTCGAGAACTCAAATAATGAAAGTGAATCGAATTTAAAACCTTAGAAACTGTTCTTGCAAATTTACTAAATTTAATTTATTATCTACGAAATACCGTAAATAAGAATGCTAGTTAACGATGAGATCGAAAATTAGAAAATTATTCAAAATACACGGGAAACTAAAGCATAAATATGAAGTCTAATAAAGTGTATTAAAATAATGGATAATGATTGGCTAAACATAATTTTAAAAATGAATAAATTATTCATAATGATTGAATTAAAAACAACTAAAATTTATCGAAAATTAACCGAAAGTGATTGAAATAAAAATAGTGAAAATTTTGCGAAAATAACTGAAAGTGATCGAAATAAAAACAATTAAAAATTATTGATAACGATTGAACTAAAAACAAAAAACTATTGATAATAATTAATGATTGAAATAAAAACAATTACAATTTCTTGAAAAAACTGAAATTGTCTGAAATAAAAACGATTGTAAAATAAGAAACAAGCTATTCCAAATATTCAACAATTTCCTGTTTTTGTTTTTGCTACTGTTGTTTTGTTGCGTTATCGTTGTTGTTAAGTTATACATGTAGTTAACTATTACTATTTTTTTGGATATTTATTCCAAAATGCAATGGGGAGTATGCTGAGGCTACACGTATGTAATTAAATAAAGACCAACTTGAAGAGGGTTCGGATGACTTAAATTGAAATGACCATCGCACAAATACTTCCCTGATAAGGGTCATATGCACTACTCTTGTATATTTTTCTTAAGTTTTACTGTCCCAAGCTGACAAATGATATGTGGAATATTAAAAGAAGGAAATAACTAACAGGATTGGTACCTTGTTAAAAATGTCATGATTTTGCATGTTGGACAGTGGTCTACCAGGTGAGGAAATAGCCTCGTATGCCCAACAAATTGTACCTTAAAGCCATTTTTGTTATGGGTTTTCAAATACGCGAATCTTGGACCTATCCTTAAGACGACATTAATGGGGTTTCTACCGTTGTTAACCGTACCAAGCGGGGCATGGCTGTATAAGGTTACTAACATGTTGGTATCGAAGTGCACAATGTCACGTGTTATACATGAAAGACCAACACTAACTTAAGTTAAATGGGCCCTTGACGAGCATTGTAAATGATATAAAAAATGGTGATACCAGCACGTGCTAAGACGATTATCCATTCAGACCCCATATAGGGTGACCATACATGGGCAAAATGCCCCTGGTCAGCAAAGTTAGCTGGGTGATGTGAGGCTAACAATTCAGTTTTCTAATCCCTGCATGACTTAGATTTTTAAAAACTTCATTTTCTCTAGACTTTCTCACACCTGCAGCAATTTAAACAAGATCTCTCAGTTCTAGCTATCAAACAGTTGCTAGTGTCAACCTATTGGCGCATTTCTGGCTCTTGTAAGAATTGGGTCATAATTACTGCCTCAAATCGATAAGTGCATACAAAATTCATAACAGATTCATGTCATCAGACAGTTGGCAACGACTGAAACGTGCTGTCAAAGCAAAAAAATGCATGAAAAATTTACTATCAGAAGGGTAAGCCGAGAAAATATGTTCGACCTACCCAAGGACCTCAATAATTAGGGCATTCTTTAGGTAAGGGTTCCATGACTGGCTCTGAGAGTCGTAAATTTCTGTTCAAACCAGATGAAACAAGAAAAGGGGTCAGTCAGTTTTCATGGTGACTTAATTTCTGAAAGCGAAATTCCCTGATTTTCCAGCGAAATTCCCTGATTTTCCAGCGAAATTCCCTGATGTCCCTGATGCAAATATCATGACTTTTCCATGACCCTGACGTAAATTCCATGACTTCCATAACCTGAATCTCATTTCGTGTCTTTTCCATCACTTTCATGACCGGTAGACACCCTGAAATTCCTTGAGAATCACAGATTTTTCAGGTTGGTAGTCACCATGAATAATTGTTTTTAATTGTTTCAAATGGTTTGACTTTAAGGGAAGACATTGGTGACAGCAAAAGCGTTGCTTTGGCAATTCCTTAGCCACAAAAAACTAAAACCCTGACATTTTTAGGCATGTTACGTCTTGGTGTCAGCGTCATGGCATGCCAACCAGAAGCTAACGAAAAAAAGAGAAAAAAACACGGAAATTTAGCTAGCCAATTTAGCCCTGCCAAATTCAGCTGGGAAAACGCCTTAAAAAGAGCCAAAAAAGTGTCCCAAACAGTCCTTAGGAGGCAAAAGCTTGCCCTCCCACACAGGAATCACACAGACAGTGAATCACTGCTTAATCTAACCATTAATCGCCCATCGTATTCCATTTATGAAATACAAATGGATGAAAGGTAAACACCTAGCTATCTACACTGTAAATACAATGGACTCCGCTTAATATGATCACATTGGGCCCAGGCTATTTTGATAACAATTGTCGAATGACAAGAAAAGAATATCGTCATTTAATTTGAATTCTTATGCACATATGCATCACATAATTTATCTTTACAAAGCCAGCTTATTCCAGCTGAAAACATCACTTATATTGGCTTTCTCACAATTTCTCTGCATAAGTTCGTTAATAAAATTCTCATATAATACATTCTTTTGAAAATCAATTGATTTGTGCAGCAAACTTATTAGTGCATCTGTCATCTCAGCACTTCTTAGTGGTTTCGTCAACATCAAACCGATTTTCATCAGCCAGCCCTGTTTGACTTACAGACAGCCTGGCAAGTGTCAGATTTAATCATTGATTGTGGCTGCTATTGGAATATTTTAGTCACTGAATATCGAAAATTTGGAAGAAGATTCCTCGAAATGTTTCACTGAGGTTACCCCGATATTTCACTGAGGGTAAATAATAATAATAAACGAATGATAACATTATCAGCGATCACATTAAGCGGAGTCCACTGTATATTTTATTTTATGAACCTACAGAGGGTGTGTGGTTGTCCAATTCGGACCACAATGGGCTAGGGTTCGATAAGGTTGTCAAAAAGTCTACTTTTCATGGACGTCGTTTATGTAAGGACCCTTGGCTAGAACAGTGGCTTGAGGTTAATTAGGGCACATCATGACTAACCCGTTCTGACCAGATAAGACAATGACCTAAACGACTAAAGTGTCAAAAGTTATGGCCAAGTGCCCTTTCGTCAAACCGCATGGTCGCACCTACTCAGCAATTCCATAGATAAGGCAAAATCTCTCCTTTGGTCAACAAGAAATTCAAGCTCATCCATGCAAGACTTGTCAACGTGGCTTGGACGTAGCCGGAGGTGAAGCTATTTTCTTAGTAGGTGACCAGTACGTTTTGAACGTGCCCGTCCAGGGTAACCCTAGCGATTCGACCTCCTGGTCTTTAATCCTTATTGGACCACCTGGTCTTACTCAGCAAACGGTAATGATGACCCACCTATAAATTTTTTATGGATACGTAGCAATTTTTAATCGATATGACGGGTTAGATATGCAACGTTACCGCCGTGCTAGGTTAGGTTATTTTAGGTAAGGCCTCCGCTAACTTAACCAATAAACGATATAACCACATTATAAAAAATGAATTACAAAAGAACCTGTCTAAACAAATACTGTCTAGAGTAATATCAGAGTGACTGGCAGAATCTTCAATTTCTCTGACTTTTCCAGGTTTTCCAGAAACTTCTTGAAAATTGTACGGACAATTGAAAACAAACTTTTTACGGATTTGACACATTTTTACATTCCACGTTTTAAACCTTGGGAGTCATCAATTCGTTCGCACGCTGTATTTGTGTCCCTTTCGAGATTTCAATGCAACTAATGCAATTTAACGGGAAGTTCCCCTCCCACCCCTGCCATGTTAAAAAATTGAAAAATTGTATACATAACATCTCTGCGAATAAT
>JAQGAF010004484.1:0-14278 GCA_034687865.1 Kryphioiulus occultus
CGCGCGTTTTCTTTTTCACATCCTAACCATAGTTGTGGATGTATCGCGATAGGTTTTTGGTGTAAACAGGGTATTAGCGACGTACATTGCACTTTAAATACTGTTTCCGATACAAAACTGTATTATCCGAAACGACAAAATGTCGAAATTGCGCAAAAGTGTCCTTTTGTGAGCATCTGTTTTGAAAGCGTTATGGAAATGGGAATCCATGAACATCAGAGTTCCCCCAGCGATGACATTTTCAACTTTCTAACTTTTCCAGGTTTTAAAAAAAATTTCCCTGACCACCCCGGCCACTAATGTAAGGAATGCTATATTACTGCTTATTATACACACACATTTTCACAAGGAAACAGTAAATTTAGATTGGTTTTCTTAATTTCTTTTATAAAATTGCTTGTCATCTCTTGATCGTTACGCTAACCAATAACTAGCTATGCAAAACCGATTATTGATTTATGGATCCCTGACTTTCCCTGACTTTTCAAAGTTTTCTAGGTCTCCAGGTCTGGGGGAACCATGTAAATGTAATGTTAAATGAGTTGGGTTACGACAGAATACCGCATGCAACAAGTCTGCAGTTTTCGGATTCATGGTGAAGGTGTACCGTCACTCAGACACGAGAAGCGAAAGTTATTGGAATTTAAATAAATCAGCGTGTGATTAATGATTAAATTACTCTGTCGTGACGTTGAAGGTATTGTTGATCCTGGTTAGTTTCCTGAGAGGTACGTGTATGCGGGCAATAAAGAATTTCTACCGCCAGAAGAAGGCACGGTATTCGAGATATCCATCAAATTCGTGCAAAATTATTAATATGTCATCATGCCACAAATTCTCCGTTTATTTGCACGGCATGTTTTCTTTGAATTTTTTTCTCAACCTGAAAATACAATTTCGTTTTTTAGACTGCTTGCTGCGCGGATGACATTAATGATTGTCAGTGGTTTCAGTCGTCCAGGCAAGATCTCTAAAAATTATGTTCGCTAAGGTGCGTGCGTGTACATGTACACTTATTACAGCTATCCCCATGTGTGGAGCACAACTTGCATGGGTTTTATTGCTCACTCCATGAAACAAGATTTACTGTACATGGGTGATATATTTTCAATGAACATAGCAATAATCACTCAGCAACAAGCGATAAATTGTCAGGATAATCCCCAAGAATCCAAAATGATGCTTTTCAACAAAAAAAAATTAATTACTGTACATAAACTAACATGACCCCTGAGTTCGTTTAGTATACTGTAGCTACCAGTAAGTGGTGATTTCCGCAAAAGAGTATGCCTCATCATACAGTACATGTATACTGGGTAATATAAACTTGAGTACAAGCGTGTGTAAACTATTTAAGAGTCCAGGTGCGCTTACACTAAACAAAACATGTTATATAGCAAAGCTATACAACTTGTTTGAAAATGAGCAAAAGAAACAAAATTATTTAACATTTGTAATATTGGTGACTCACGTAATCGAATTGGTGTTATATAACAATATGTACAACAGAGTTAAAAAGGAATCTGTTATACTGTACATGCATAAGAATGTTTTGTGATATACATGTAGTGTAAACCCATTTTCAGCGATATGCAGAGTTTAATCAGAGAATAATCTCGGTGTTCAATTTGGAGTATATTATTTATTTTAAAGAGCAAAAAAAAATACTCGAAGCCTTTGTTACAACTTTGTATCTTTTACGATATTTTTATGAAAGGAGCACAACGAACTAGTTTCGTTGCAAGGGCCATAGACCTACATACGCGCTCGAATGACACGAAATTAAGATTTTGTTTCTGGTCAAACAACAAACACCTTCTTTAACACAAAACTAACACGCAATGTGACCGTTAAAGTGAAAAATCGCTTTCGATTATATTTCAAGTGCGCGTACTTTTTTGGATTAGGAGATAATCCCAATTATGATCTCAATATAGTGACGCTATCGATAATGAAGTTGTTTACTTCAACGCCTACAACCTTTATAATTAGGTATAATGCTGTTGAAACCCGAATACGGAGTTTTTATGAGGTACGACAATATATCGCAAATGTGGGCCGTTTTTTTTTAAATCCATATGTTACTACAATATGTATGTATATCGTTATACTGGTCGTCATGGGGGCTAATTAATGGTTTCCATGTCATGCAGCCGAGTGGAAGTACTTCACAATGGGCCATTGACGTCATCACGTAGCCCTTCACATGTAATCAACCCAGATATTGCAGTCATCAGTCATAATGATTCGAGCAATCGAGAATATAGCCGCCACATAATTGATGTAATTTGAGATTCCTGAGTTTTTTTTTCAAGGGGACGTGCTTTACCATATCATTGTACAGACAGAGATGGGAGTCTGACAATAAGAGCATAAAAACATCCATGCAGAAATCATTATTCAAACAACTAGTGCATTGAACAGCGGCTAGCTATAAACGTTGGAGAGCCAGTGTGCCGCATTTAATTAGTTTGCTACTCGATCAAACTTGAGCTTAGATTGAGCAAGTTAATTAGGACAACAAAGGATAATTAGAAGCTAACGGTACCAGAAGCACAAGTTTAAGGAGAAGGAAAATGAAACTGACAGATAAAGCACTTTTACGAACCAACCATCGAAAAATCATTTTAATCGCATGAAAGGAAAAACTTAAGATCGCTTTTCCTTTTCTCATTATTAATATAGAGAAAGCTATCTTTCTTATTTTCAAAAATAATCAATTCATATTCTGCAAGAGGGCTTCTAAATGCTTGTAAATATGAACAGAAAAAACTACAGTGATGACGTAGGTATTGGACCCTAATAATATAGCCATTCCATGCACCAATTACATAAACAAGCTATGCCATATAACTTCATGACTTACAGTACGTTCTTGTTAGTGACATCGATTTTGTGATACGAAATTAGCTATACGAGCAACTGTTAAGTTATACATGTAATCGTGCACATTTACTCAAAATGCATTCCTCTTTTTTTTGAAACTACTGTCAATTAATTACTTTTTCCATTTCGCTTTATAGACATAATCAGACCAATTGGGAGAAATTCCATCTGAACATCAAACGATATGAACTGTATGGGGTGGACGACCCCGTCATCGATGATTTACTTCATGACATGGCCACACAAAAGATAGTTCACGCAGGTAATGTACATTCATTTATTGAATATATACGAGGGCGCGCATTTGAATTTACGGTAATTTATAGGGTCATTATAAGTGCGATATATATAAAGCTAGGGTGACGGGTCACGTAGGGTGCCTGCAACGTCTGAACGACACTTTGTTTAGGATATTTCATCGCCATTTTCAAGTAGAAGCAACTATTTCATTGTGCTATCATGCCCTTTATTGAAGTTACACAAGTTGCAAAAATCGTAATTAGGTATACATTCAGTATAACTGTCACAATATAGTAACTACAGTGTACATATATATAACACTAGTAATGGCAATAAATCGCTAAACCTGAGTTCGGTTATTCCTATAGCATGTATTGGGAAAATGTTAAGGGTTCATGCGAACATAGCCGATAATGTATTCAGAGTCGATTTTTTTATTTAAACTATAAAATTGGATTTCATTTTTCTGAATCCAGCATGGCGCTGAAGAAGTTTCTGTAAACATTTTGTTCAGACGAGTCTCCTTAAAAGTATACATTTCTCTCCCGTGTCTTCGATTCTCAAACATAACAGTATTTCCTGTCATCCATACAGCTCTTGCTATCCAAAAAGTTTCTTTCCAGCAAGTTAGACGACTTTTACGACACGCTCGAATCATTCAGAAAACTTTTCTTTCTACAATGGACTTCGTTTTTATTTGCTCGATACGAAAGTCAGCGTTGTCTTGATCAAATTACAACGGCATTTCTCAACCCCATCACGTACACCTTTTTCCCCCGGTTTGCTGGTGCCTGAGTACCAATGAGACAATGCATCGAATTACGCCTTGGATATATGGCGATCAGTTGTTTTCTCTTACCCCTCAGATCCTCGTGTATCAAAGCAAGCATTCAAGTGGATTTCAGTACGTGCTACACATTTCCGATTGAAAATATCCATAAGATGCTTTACAAGCTTTTGATATATGTTGTTTGCAGTGATGAAAAACAAGTGCAAAACCATCTTGAGGATAAGAAATACAATTTCTTACTTATGAGATCATAATATGTTCATTCTTCCTTAATTTCAGAGCAAAAAGAAGGTGGCACACAACTGAAGCTTATCATGGATTTTCAGAATGGAGGCCAAGCTCTTTTTAAGCCCCAGCGGTAAGTAAAAACTATAACAGGGTTCCCACAGACCTGGAATACCTGAAAAAGTCAGAGAAAATTGATTTACTTTCAAAAAGTCAGGGAAATTCAACAAATCAACAACAGTTTGCATAACTTGTTTTTGGTTAGTATAAAAATTCAGATAACAAGCAATTCTGTAAAAGAAATTTTTAAAAATAATCTAAATTTATATCTATTTACATCTCATATTTTTGCATTTTCAGTGGTCAGGGTGGTCAGGGAAATCTGTTTTAATCTGTCATCTCTGGGGGAACCCTATATAAAGTGATAAATAACTTGATGAGTGACGTGCACGAGTGAAAGTGCACGTCAGATCTATCCTTATGATTGCTTTGAAGTTGAAGCATAATCAAAATTAAACGTTGACAAGACATCAATGCAAACTCGGTTTCAAGTGAACTTTTCACTTTATACTCAGTGAACTGAATGAATATAATTGCCAGATGTCATGGGTAATTGGCAATTCCACTACTAAACTTGGCAAACCATAATGAGAAGGGTCCTAACGCTTTCGCATTGGACCATTGATATAGATTACATGTAATTATACATGTACAACGAGAGGTAATATATGCCTATAGTAAAGTTTCCTCTACATATACATTACGTCTGCCTATTGACTGCAATCTTATATTCAGCCATTCTGACGAAGACTTGCGAATTATTATGTTATTAATTAATTGTTTTTACGAAATATTAGTATATCATTAGTGATTATGGACATAACCAAATGTACATGTATATTGTACACTAGTGAAACGAATAGTCTACCTAGGCATCATCACCCTCATCTATTAACCATTATCATATTCAATGCCGAAAGGCAAAGACTGAGTATACGTGTACCAGCATTCATTATGCAAGTTGCGCTCTTGTGGGGCTTTTGTTAACGTTACGGAGGTTTCGCACAAATATTTTGCATAAGCTACATGATTTATGGGATACCACAGCGGGATATGCATGCTAGAAATATTTTGCACGCAGTCCTTCAATTAATAATTCTCGGTTAAAATCCCTTATGAAATATAAATGCATGTACATGTATACATACAAACACGTCACCGTCAACTTACACATTGCAGGTTAATAGGGCCATGCACAGAGCTGCCTATTTTTAAATTTGTTTAACTATGCATGTACAGTTGAACGCGTCGTTAATGGTGCAGTAGTCATGTAAACAGCCATTTAGAAACTATTTAGGACTTCAAAGTCGGCATACTTTTCAAATACTGTATATCGCGTACAAAGTAGAATAATGTGTACGGTAAACACTCAGAAAATTGACAGGGGCATTTCAAGGGAACTTAGGTGGAAATAGAATCAAATATGGTCTAGGCATCACAATAAAGTTGTACCAATACACGTGTATATGTGTTAAAGCAGGCCGAGGAAATATTCAAATACCGTACATGTATGTACAACTCTTTACAAGCTGAATTATAGTAATTAAAGTTTTACTTTATCGTCTAAAGACGTAATCGTTTCAGAGTTAAAAGTTACAAGGTAAAACATTCCAGTCAATTTCGTCTATTTTTGTCATCTGTGACATGAACGAATTTAATTTCTTATCCTTTTTTGTTCAAACATTACTTCCATCAAAGAGCACGTCGATCGAATGACATACTGTTGCTTCCGAGTCCTTCATTTATGCTTAAGTGCACTTTATCGATTCCCTCCCATATCATCCAGCAGCAAAACTGCGTTTCAACCTGATAAAGCAGAACTATTAAGTAAAACTTGCAGCTATTCCTTGTAGCTACTATAGAAAATCGATGACCTTCTAATGAAAAAGTCATGGCAAAAACTGGAATACCGTTAATATGCGTTGTACTTGACAAATTTTCTCAAGTAATCCCATGAGATTTGGGTTGCCTACATTTTATGAGTCAAAGGGTAGTATTACAACTCTAATAATAGATAATGAACTGCCGTTAAAGTTTTAATACTACATTGTTTATTTTGAAAACTGCTCGAATTTTTCATTTCCTACTTTCTCATTATTGCAGGTTTGATAGGAATCAAGAAACATTGCCCAACCACTTTTACTTCGTAGATTATGAACGCCACAATGCAGAGATCGCCGCCTTTCATTTAGACAGGTAATTTTAATACATTAGTTAAAATGGAATCCCAGGCAATGAATTATGGGTTGGTATAATTGACGTCGTTGAACTTCCCAAGCAACTTAAGTCGAGTGTTTTTGATTTCATCAAGTATGAAACGAGGCCGAACGTTTGCATTTACAAGTGATTTTTGATAATTAGTCTTACCGTTTTCACGATGTATTCATTTGGGTTGACTCATGTTGCAGGATTTTGGGTTTCCGAAGAGCGCCTCCAGTGGTCGGAAGGACAGTAAACATGTCGTCAGAAATCTACGAAATAGCAGAAGGAGAAACTCTGTTAAAAACATTTTTCATATCGCCAGGTAATTGCAGTATCCCCCATTGACTAATTTCTATTTACAACTAGTATGTGTTATTGAATACTATAGCCGCCATACCAAACTAGCTGGGCATCGATAAATTGTATCTGAAAAACGTCAAAATACAATTCCAGCTCTACATTTTTGAACTACCAATATAATAATTACCTACTAATGGTAGATGTTCTTGAGATACTGTAATCTGTGAAGTTGGCGAATGATAGGTATTTTATACCATCCTGAAAAACGCAATTGATGTTTTTCGCAATATGGAACGCCTTCCAATATGGCCTCTCACGTTCTACTGTTGCCATGGTTGCCAAGTTCGCCACCTCCTCGTGCATCGGCACGTGACTACATTCATTGAATCAACGCTCATAGGATGAGCGGCAAATTCAAACTCCAGAAAATTCCGACAAACGCAGCCACAGCTATTATATTTTAGAATGACGATTATTATTTCGTTCTGGTTAAGCAGGAACGAGAGACAGCAATTTCCGTCCATTTTTCAAATAGAGTATGCATTTAAAAAGTGTTGCTACATGTACATGTATACCGTTATACTAGCTCATAGACAACACCAATTAAGCATTTCATATAATATGATATGAATGTCTAGAACTCTACATTGTAGATAAAAGCGCTGTTTTAAATTAATACAACTGTATAAAATCATTTCAACAACAAGCCCCTGGCAGATGCCGGAAACGGGAACTGTTTTCTTACCAAATAATGGCGATAGACATGATAACGTAAATGTTGTTCAATTGATGGAGTGAAATTCAGTAAAGGAAATGCCATCTAACTGGAATGCATATTAATTATGACTTACTTTCCTTGCAGCTAATAATCTGTGTTTTCATGGAAAATGTGGATATTATTGCGATACTGGACACGCCATCTGTGGGCATCCCGACACCTTGGAGGGGAGTTTTGCTGGCTTCTTACCATCGGCCCTGTTGGTTCCCAGAAAAGCATGGCGCCATCCTTGGAGGCGGTCCTATCATAAAAGAAGAAAAGCAAAGTGGGAATCAGATCCAAATTACTGCGAATCGGTGCAAAAGCAACCGCTATACAGTACTGGCAGAAGATTATTGGATATAATGGATATGGCCATTTTTGATTTTCTAATGGGTATGTGAAATGAAATACATAACTTGCCACCTAGACCATTGTTTACATTAGCAATTTAGCGATTCGGTTGCAATCCTTACAAGTGAATATTAGCCAACCAGTTCCCAGTCCAAAAAATTAAAAAGTAAAATGGAATGCAAAATATTCGGTATTAGTAGGATATGCACATCACCCCAGACAGTGGGCTTCCCCGCAACTTGCAACTTTGTTATTCCTAACCTAACTTAATATCACTATAATCGATATTCATAGATCAAATTAGGTTAGGTTAAATTTGAAAGTTGCCCAGCAAAGCCTATAGGCTGTTAGGAAGAAGCCCACTTTTGCGAGGTGTGCACATATCCTATCAACCCAAATACTCACTGCATTATAGTTATGATAGTCTCATTATAGTTCCTTGATATGGAAATACTGCTTATTCTCTGAATGATCTCTCATGAAAACTATGCTAAATTTCATAATCATACTTTGAAATTGAACTCTTTGGTACTATTCTTTCCATTTGCAGGTAATATGGACAGGCATCATTATGAAACTTTCACCATTTACAAAAATGACACGTTCACTTTGCATTTGGATCATGGACGTGGGTTTGGAAAACATCACCACGATGAAATATCAATTTTAGCACCGATATATCAGTGTTGTCTAATAAGACAATCGACACTTGTGCGCCTAATATCGCTTTACCAAGGACCAAAGAAATTAAGCGCCGCGATGAGAGAATCTCTGGCTAAGGACCCTATTGCACCGGTGCTTTTAGAACCTCATCTAAAGGCATTGGATCGCAGAATAAAAATCGCATTAAAAGTCATTCGTGATTGCATCAGCAAAGTCGATGCTAGCTACTTCACCAATGTTATCATCGACGATGGATCGTGATTGCTAACAGCAAAATTTGCTGTTTTTATGCAGTATCAATTCACAGCCATTGTTTCCGCCAAACATACTTTACTGTATAATGAAAGGCACAAATCAAAAGTCATTTATATATCAAGTAACTTTTGTGATAAAATGACTGAATAAACATGCGTTATTTATCAAATCCACACGGCAGTACAAGAGCTAAGAAGATGAAAAGGGACCCGAAATATGCACTTGTGAATAAATATAATGTAACTAATCATACTTTGAACTTTTAGTTTTTTTTCAGGCATTATGTTGACTTGCATGTACATGATCTTCAATCAAATTTAATGCAAATTATAAATGCAGATAAGAATCTATTGCAACGTTTGCACAATACTTAAAAGGAAATTGTGAAGTAAAACATTCTCATAACTATTAATTAAGGAAGAAGTACATTTTCACAAGTGCAAACGATTTTGAATAAATTTCTCTTGATTTCAAAGAGTAAAATTAGAGATAATGATACGACAAATCTTTCAAATTTGTAAAATTAATCTCATCTACCAGTATCTTGGTTGTAATTAAGCACAGTCAAATGTAAAAAGCCAAATTATGAAAAATCCAGATGACAGACTATTGTAATTTGTGCACCGTCCAAGTAATTATAGATATTGTATTATACATACATTATCTTAGAAATTTTAGTAAATATCTGAGGATCACCACTGATATCATGTACATGTAGAAGAAATACTTTTCATTATTGCTTGAATGAAACAATAAAGTAGACAGTCAGCAAAATCTTGAAAGTTTCAAGTAATGTAGACATACCCTGTAAATGGAAGAAGATTAGTTGTCCTAATTAAACTAATCAAATACAGTACATAAAATTCTAGTCCTCCATAAATTACCAATACCATCGTCAATGCTAATAGAGGACGATAACTTCTGTTATACAAGTGAGGGAATACTGACCGACAGCACCAAATTTCATATAGTCGGTAAACATTTAATCCAAACTGGAATCACTCATTATGTGGTTTTCCCATAACATAAATGAAGATAACGTGTCCTTATCTTTGTAAGGCAGACAATAAATCAATGTTTATCAAGGTGCAAAAGTACGGAACTGCAATAAAATTTGTTTCATGGTTATGCAAAGAAATAATACGATCGACGCAGATGTGTTCAGAAACTACAGTAATTCATAATTTTGAAGATAGGAGCCATCCATAAAGGACGTGCTGGAATAGGGAAGTTTCAAAAAAAGTAAAATTGAAAATGACGCATCTCATAAGAAAAAGGATCATTTTAAGGATAAAATGACATGTTTTTATCAAACAAATATATTTCAATATGTTTTATTTTCTTTATAAACTTTAATATAAGTTTATGAAAAAAAGGGAAACTTCCCTATTTTCAAGGTTTTCAGATCACCTCCCCCTCAGGACGCCCAACTTCCTTGAACCCCCCCCCCCTCACGGACGTTCTTTATGAATGAGACCATGCACTTGTAACTATTTGGATGAGTTTTTAATATCAATTTTTGTGATGGTACGCTTAATTGTGCACAATAAGTGCCGAAAAATGGATACAGTGCCATCTCTGGGCAAACGCCTCCTTATACATGTTGGAAGAATCCGTGTCAGAGGATATGCTATTCTTCATCTACACAAAAAGATTTTATTTTAGATAAGCCTACATGTGTAACGTCAATGAAAAGGCAAATGAAAGAGTTCTGTGTCAAATCTCTGATTTCTATCTGAAAATGACTATTATTGGATGAATGCACGGAAGCTTTCCTAAATATTTATTGCATCATGTACAGTACTTGTACATGTACAACTCACTAGCTTGTATTGCAGATGTCAATGACATCGAAATTGTACTGCATGTTTAACGGATTATTACAGGCAATGCGACGATTACAGCAACAAAACTAACCCGTTTTCAACGAGCCGTCTACGTCTACTATCCATGCACACTATTTAACAGGTTGATTAATCGATTCTAAACCAGAATCGGATTTAAAGCACAAATCGGATTTAAATCATGCATATCAATTAAAGTGTATAATATGGGGTATATGCACGCTATTTGAATTAACACGGAACCATGCAGAAATCGGTATCACATGTAAAAGTTTTAAACTTGCACCGCATTGAGAATGATTGACTAGCGTTCAATTTCCGTGATAAGGTGAAATTGCTTTCCTCCTGTGTGAAACGTGATGTGGACGTTTTTCACAATTTAAAAGGGATGTCTGTATTTCAGGAAAGATTATCTGCTGTGTGTATACTGTTTTCCATGTTTAATATTTTGTAAATAAATGTAAATTATATTATCGCCTTATATTGACAAATTCGCCCTTTATATCTCAAAAATGAAAAATTGCAACTATTGTGATATAAATATTCGGGACTGATATAACTTTCCATTGTCAATGTATCAATTATTGATTATTCAGCGATCAATGATCCATATTAGCGGTTAGCTTACTTGGTGTTGACATTACATGTGCAGTAATACATGTAGCTTACATGTACAGTAAATACACTCCTGATAAACTAATTTCACTTTAAAAATGATACATTGAAAGCTCTTTTTTATACATGTATACATGCACATGTACATTGTAAATTCAAAATAGAGTAATTTTGAATGTACATGTACTGTATAGTCGCTGAGCTTTCGGACCACAGAACATAAAATGACATTTCCAATTTTGAGGTTCTCGTATACATGTACATCTATTTAGGCTAGCTTTATTGCTTGGCAATCAAATTTCAGACCTGATCATGTTACTCAAGCGATCAACTCTTCAAAATACACGTACAGTATGCCTATAGGTTAATAATGGTTTAATAGAGTCCACTGTAGAATTTACAGTATAAGCAACTTTAAAAACATCGGTCAATGAGTATGTCCTTGTTATCGTCCTTAGCGCAATTTTCGTCAACAGGAGGTGAAAAATAATTTTATGTAACCCTTTCAAGAGCTTGTACAATATCTTGCTAGATACTAGTATACAGCACCAAAGTCTGCGAATCCATGTAGGCTACTCATATGATATGAAGTTAATACATGTACATGTACATGTACATTATTTTAAATGGAACAGTTGCTGCAAATTCCGCCAATGTCCGCGAAGCTTTAGAAGACATTGATGATACCATCCCATTAGTGTCATCATAAGTACAGTATAATTAAATTTAGCCGAAATTACATCACGACTGCGAAATAATTTTCCATCAAGGACAAAAGCATGACATATAAAAACAGAGGACACAAAAAATTAACTATGACAAAAATGCAAAAAAGTTGGACTAAGTATGGCAAACAGCACCATCGTATTACGTCATTATAAGATCTCGTCTTGAATGCAAATACTTAACCTTCGTGCCGTACAGTATGTTCAATATCATAACTGGGACAAGGTTCACATAGTTCCGCAGAAGTCAATGATACGACGCGACTTTTCAAGGACCTTGATGAGTGGAAAATTTCGTCCAATTTAACTCTAGCTAATTTTGGAGTGTCATATTATAGAGATTACGCTGAAAATTGTTCAATGAAACTAACGACTACTCATGTAGCCGCCAATAGTGTTCACATTAGCTCTAAACCGAAAATTCAATCCAGAAACACCATAGGCAAAAATAATAAAAAAACAGCGCAAAAAATGATATTTACCTCAAGTTGGAACTTATTTAATTGAAGCGTGCAGTCCTACAAAAATGAGAGTCAAGTAGCTTTGAGTTGTAATTAATGGCTGACAATAGGGGTGTCAATCCTAAAAAACAACTACCAAAACCGGTTTTTCAGGTTTTGGTAGCCATATATGCACACACGCACATCAATTAGTCAATTTAAATTACAATTATTTTTTAGGGTTGACACCCTCTAGCAACACAAATATTCAAAAATTCCCCCCTCTTAATTTACCTTGTAATTGTGCTTTGAAATTGAAATGAATGCCCAACTCATATCGCATCGAACAGGTGGGTGACATGGTAGTTCAAATTGCACCTGTTCTAAGATAGGTCTGCCTCATCGTGGGGATATAGCTCAGTGGTAGAGCGTTCGCTTTGCATGTGAAAGGCCCCGGGTTCGATCCCCGGTATCTCCATTGCTTTTTTTATGCAGTTGAATTAGTCTTAATAGTTATTACATGAGACGTAAAGCTGACACGAAACAAGTTCATTGATACTCGGTTGTAGAAATTAATTCTCATGTAACCGTTCATACAGCATGCGAACTATGCTAAATTGTAATTTGCAGGCCTATTATATTACCAAAACAGTTGAAAATGTTGGCCAAAAAAGTTGAAAACTTTTCCTAATTTTCCGTTTCATGATTAATAATAATACAATAATTTTATATTGGGAATCAAGTTAAAAAACAATATATAGGAGCTCGCCTTTTATATTCCATCTTTAAGTTATAAAGTAAAACAACGCTTAGCGAGAGATGACATATAATGGCGACAAATAGAGAGATGACGAATAGTTGCTTTAAAATTTCTTAACAGCGTCCTACAAGAATGTTAAAAATAAATCCTGAAAAAAAAATGGAGATACCGGGGATCGAACCCGGGGCCTTTCACTTGCGAAGCGAACGCTCTACCACTGAGCCACATCCCCTTTATGGAATGGTAACTACGGACGACTCCTGTGCTGACTGATTAAACAAAGTAAATCGCATTTCAATAAGAATTGGCAAAACATTTAAAAAAAGTGAAGAATCCGGGGCTTTTTACAAATAGCAAATTCATGATTTTTATGTTATCCCTCTAACAGGGGTTACGTGACTTCGGTTACATTCATGCCCAAAATTCCAATTTCAACACAACGTATTTGTCCTAATTAATTTTTTTCCTAGTTAATGTTTTCTAATCGTCCTACAGTCTAGAGATTCATTCTAAAATTGTCAAATCGATCTCAATCATCGATCGCATCGTCAAGAATGAGAAAAGTAGGCTACACGTGTTACAATTGAAATGGTTTACTTTTTTAGGCTAGCACATTTCGTGTCCAAAGGTCAAGGAGGGACCGCCTTCTCATGGCTAACTCCCCTCGTGGCTTATCAAAATTCCGTGACTAACATGGTGGGGATGTAGCTCAGTGGTAGAGCGTTCGCTTTGCATGTGAAAGGCCCCGGGTTCGATCCCCGGTATCTCCAGTCATTTTTTTTAAATTAAATTTTTTAAAGATCAGCTCGCTGTATCCCTGCGTCCATCTTTACCCAAACCTGCCAGGTTTTCTTTTTTAAAATAATGCAATCATGTAACGTACAAGCACATGAATAAGAACGCGATCAAAAACGGAAATGCAATACCAAAAATTGTGCGAACATCCGAGTACTATCATAAACGATCAGACGACTTGGCACATGTTTTTCTTAATTGTGTAATTGAAGGTTATAGGAAAAGCCACAAATGTTAACCGCAAATTTTGGCCAATAATCAAAGCACATGTGCATGTAATTAAAAGTAACAATAGGGGTACTCAGACGGCCGCAATTTTGTGCGAAATGGGTTTCGCAGAATCTGCGAGCCAATGAGAGCGCTACAA
>JAQGAF010004485.1:0-14277 GCA_034687865.1 Kryphioiulus occultus
CTTAATTTGGGTTGATGGACTACACCCCCTACCACATGGTATTAAATTACTGACAGTAGGGTACTGAGTTGAGTTGAGTTGAATTGAATATTCAGATGATGAATTTTAGCCAGTATCTGTTATATTTTTTTTTTGCCCAACAGTTTGCAGTAAAATATAGGACTATATAGGAACCCCTCAAAAATATAGGAAATATAGGAATCACTTTACAGCCTGTCATTGTCTTACCTATCCACGGGCAGAGGTCCGTTGCTCACCGCCTTGGTCGGCGTTGCCTCGCGTCTCGCTCCCCACGTCAGCTCCTGGCACTGCCTGTCGTACGTCTGCTGCTGGATGGCCTCGCGCCACGCAGCCCTGTCCCTCACCTTGACCGACCCGAGCCCGCCGGCGTAGATCTTCTCCTCCACCTCCAGGATGGAGTCGCGGAAAGTCAGCTCCAGGAAGTCGTGCATGCTGGATCCCTCGGGGTAGCTGGCGACCGTGTGCAGCCTGTTGGACTTCCTGACCTCGTGTTGCTCGCGGGGCATATCGCCGCCGGCCGTTTCAACCTTGGGATTGAGCTTGACCGCTGGGCAGCGGCCGACCGACTGCACCACCCGCCGCTTCTCCGCCACCAGGATCTCCTTGAGGCATCCCTCGCGGAAGCCGCGGGGGTTCAGCGAGCTGATCAGCGACTCCACGTGGCCCACGGTTGGGTAGAAGCCCCAGCGCACGCACGCCCGACGTCCGTGCACGTCGCAAGCGTCGCCCTCTCCGTTGCACATGCCGAAGATGGTCTGCTTGGCGTTGCCTTCGTCCACGGCTCCGATCAGCAGCTCGGACTTGACGGCGGCTAGTTTCGGGACCGCCGCGGGGTCGACGATGCCGTTCAGCGCAGGGTGGTTGTCGCTCAGCAGCTTGTGGCTGCGGTTGCCGCTGTTAGGGTTCTGGCCCGGTTGTCCGGCGGCTTCGTTCTCCTTGTCACTGGGGTTGCGGTTCTGCTCGCCGCCGCAGCAACTCTTCTGCCTGGCCATGGTGATGGAGTTGTTGAACGAGGTGTACGGGTTCGAGTTGGGGTTGTAGGGCGTGGGTTGCGGCAGGCACGTGCCCACGGTGGCGTCGTCGTCCTCGATGAACAGGCCGGGCAAGGCGTTGAACATCCAGTAGCGGCGGTAGGCGCGGTCCCTGCCCAGCGGGAACATAGCGCCTCGGTTCATCAGCCGAGTCACCGAGTCCGAAAGCTCCTTCTCTTTCTTCAGGAACTCCTGCTTCTGCTTTATCTCCAGCGCGGCCTGCTTCTCCTCCTCCTCCAACCGCAGTTCCTCCTCGGTTTTCCTGCCCCTGGTACCCCGGGAGGACGTCTCGCTCTTGCCGCCGTCCTTGCCGTTGGAGACGACGGCGTCGGCGGGCGATGTCTCGCTGGAGTTGGCAAGTCTCGCGGCCTTCTGCTCCATTTTCTTCTTGAACCTGCGAGAAAAACGATACATTAATTGATTTGACTAAAATTCCGTGCATCTCCGCGACTACAGAATTCCGAAATCGAAATTCCCTCGGTTTTCCACGTTTTCCAGGGTCATGCTGTAATTTTTCCAGGTTCGGAAAAATATTGTAATTATTAAACAAGCGTCACAATTCGATCCAAGACAATGTTTAGTAATAAGGAAACACCATATACGACATTTTTTGTGTGGAAAAACTAGATCTCAAATGATAGGTCTTTTGTCAAAATTGCCAAACAAACACGAAAAACTCAACCCGAAATAATGGATTTTAGGTATAATTTCTTCGAAATCTTTTTTTAGAATAATAATAATTCAAGGTTTCCACTCAAATTCTCAAGTCGATTTCCCTGACATTCCCTGACAATTTTTCAGTCATTTGCCTGATTTTTAAAAAATAAGTAAAACGATAATTTTATTCCATGTTTTTCTAAAAGATTATGACTAATCAATTGGTTGAGGCAATCTCGATTTCCCTGACATTTTGACGAATGTTCACTCTTTCCCTGACACGTTTTCATTTCTCTGACATTCCCAACTTTCCAGAAAGCGAAAAAACCCTGTAATAATAATGAAAGAAATTTCTGAGATTTTTGTTTATAAAAATTAGATCACCATTAATGCATGTATGACTAGAAATAATAGATTTTGGGTGTAATTTCAGGCAACACTGAAGGCAATTTTCTTTTTGTTAAACTAGTTCACAAATATTGCATGAAGTTACAATAATTTAAGTGAGCCGCAGGGGAAATTTTTTTAGAAAAACTTAATCATATATGCATTAAACAATAGGGGATGTCAATCCTAAAAAATAATTGTAATTGAAATTGAGTAATTGGTGTGCGCATCCGCAAATGACTACCAAAACCTGTTTTGCGGGTTTTGCTATCCATATGCACATGCGGACACCAAATAATCAATTTCAATTACAATTATTTTTTTAGGATTGACATCCCCTATTTTTGATACTGAAATATTCTACGTTTAAATTCAAAATTCCCCGAATTTTCCAGGTTTTCCAGGCTGAATATAAAATGTCCTGAGGTTTCCAGGTTTACCACGTTGGTAGTATCCACCATTATCTTAAGAGAGACTGACAACCGTGAAAACCAACAAGATCACATCGGGTTTTCCATTTCCCGCAAGATCTTTCTAGGTCCAAATGCCTTACTTGAGCGCTGCTTCTTCCTTTTCTCTCCTCTGCTCTGCCCACTGCATCGTCCTGAGGTCCTGCTTGGCCACCCTTAATTTTTCCAACCGTTCTTCAATCTCGTCGCGCAACGTGTAATACGACAGCAACTGGTTGGTGAGTGCTACTAAGATTTTCAGCTTGAATTCTGAGGAGGAAATAACGATGATGAAACAAGTTTACGAACCAGAGACAAACACAGTTCAGATTTCGCGCAGGATTTTCTAACCTGGTGAAACGTCAAACACTGTCTGCGTGGCAAGCGCGCTAAAGAGCGCCGGATCCTGCGCTCGCAGCAGGACTCCGGGATCGCTGAATGGCGTGTAATCCACGGACATGTTTCGCGATCCGGAAGTTAGCAAATGTAGCCTGAGAACCTCGGTTAACGTGAACGCGTCCAAAGTCATTTTGTGAAGAGAACCTAAGATGAGCGAAGAAAGCAAAATTGACATCGTCTTGCTAGATAAAATATCAATGGGGCCATAACAGGATTCCCACTCAAATTCTAAAGTTGAATACCCCAGCATTCCCTGACTACGCTCATAACAATGAAGTAAACATAAGGCGCAATTTAGTTTTTAACATAATATATCATCAATATTGTATGTCCGTGAGCTTTACTTAAGAAAATTTCAGATATCTTAATACTGCCTGAAACGCTGTTGACGATTTAAAAAAAAACTACGATAGGTTTTAGTTGCGTTACATTACAAAAAATTGTATACATGTAGTAAAATAATAGTAATAATTTAGTAACGCCGACAGCAACATTTAGAGAAATTCAAGATAGCAAATGATGGATTTTCCACATATCTATCAAAAATATTGAGAAACTACGCTTGAGTGCAAAAAAAATCGCTCACCTGCATGAATTGAGCAAAAATGTGTTTTTCTCAGAAACCAAATGTCGGATATGAAATCGGAAAAGTGTGTTTTGTAGACAATTTATTCCTCTTTATAATTTGCCTAGTGTGAAAAGAATTTCTGCTAAGTTTTTCTGGAGAGAATAGCTGTACAATTTGTGCGGCTACTTCTGGTATAGTGGTCATTTTATGGAGAAACCATTAATTAACAACATGTCGGGATGTGTGTTCATTAAGCTCTGATAATCAAATTGCATTCAAAAACACTTTTATAGCCAAAGGGGTACAAGAATGCATATGTCGTAAATAATGCAAATTTGGATTGCTCTAAGTTCAACATTTTGCGCCTCAAATATGCATATGGAATGTTATGCAATTAGGCGAATTATAAAGAGGAATTGGATTCCTGAGAAAAACACATTTTTACTCGATTCATGCAGGCGAGTCGATTTTTTGCACTCAAGTGTAGACAAGGCATAACAGGGTTCCCCCTAAAATTCTCAAGTTCATTTCCCTGACAACTTTTCAGTCATTTCCCAGACATTTTACGCGAGATTTTTTTTTAAAAATAAGAAAAATTATTGAATTTATACCAGATTTTTATAAAAGATGACTAATCAAGTTACTAATGCAAACCATCTCAATTTCCCTGACATTTTCACGAATTCCTGGACATTGTCACAAATTCACAGACCTTTTTCATTTTCCTGACCATACCTGATTTTCCAGAAAGTAGGAACCCCGCATAAGTTAACAGATATAACCCACATTTCCATTTACAAATTTGCCAAGATTTGCTAATGCTTAAAAGAGTCCTTACCGTGATAATAGGAAAGCCAGTCAGCAGTGGCCCTAGCCGCTTTCGCGGCCGTAACCGCATCCATTTTGGAATGTTCACCACCGGGCAAGTCGACGGCGCTGTTCGGCACCCACACGTGCCCTCTGCTCTCGTCTTCGGCTTCCTCCTCGTCCTCCTGGAAGGCGAAGATGGCCCTTAGAAGCAATTGCAGGAGATCGTTGAGCGGTCCCTGCACGTCTCGTTCGACCAGGGCCCTCTCCAGGAGGTCCCAAGTCAGTTCTTGGGGAAATGAGTCTTTCGTGGACAGCTGATCGGAGAAGTTGTGGACGAACTCGAGCACCATGACGGCGTCGCCGAACAGCTCATTGGGAATGCCGCACTCGATGGGAATCGGAGCTGGGAGATCCTGCATACAAATTTATGATGTAACCGTGAGAATCGAGGGGTACACACTGATAACTGGAAATATCAGACGTTAAATTACAACTCACCATTAAATCATCGCACTCCAAATCATCCCTCGGTTTCTGCCATTCACGTAGACACGCGGCCACGATGCGTCGCTCCTCCCTGAGCTTTTCCCGCTCCTGCAAAAATGAGGCTCAGTTATTTGACCGTTAGCAAAATATAGTAATTTAGTAAACATTAGTCAAATTTTCCATTTTATACTAGTAGACACTATGGCAAGTTTCGAACTTAAGTCGTCACTAATTTAACAGAATTTAGTAATTTAGCAAACATTAGAAAAATTTCCCTTCTTAAATTAGTGGGCACTATGACATGTTACGAACTTATTTATTTACTAATTTAGTAAACTTCAGTAAACTTGCGCTTTTTAAAACTAGTAGACACTGGCAAGTTTCAAACTTATTAATTTACTAACTAAACAAAATTTAGTAATTTAGTAAACATTAGAAAAAAAATTTCCTTTTCAAACTAGTAGATACTATGGCAAGTTTCGAACTTATGTTGTCAATAATTTAAAATTTAGAAACTTAGTTAAAATTTCACTTTCCACAAACTAATAGACACTATAGGAAGTTTCAAACCTATTTCTTTACTAATTAAGCAAAATTTAGCAATTTAGGAAACATTAGAAAGATTTCCCTTTTTCAAAACTAGTAGACACTATGGCAAATTTCAAACTCATTCCTTTACTAATTAAGCAACATTTAGTAATTGAGTAAACATTAGAAAAATTTCCCTTATTAAACTAGTAGAGCCAATGCCAAGTTTCGAAATTACGTCGTCAATAATTTAACTAATTTTATTAATTCAGTAAACATCAGCAAAATTTCCAATTTTTGTAACCAGTAGGCACTATGGAAAGTCTCAAACTTATTTCTTTACTAATTAAGCAAAATTTAGTAACTTAGTAAACATCAGCAAAATTTCCCTTTTTAAAACTAGTAGTCAAAATGCAAGTTTCAAACTTATTTCTTAAGTAATTAAACAAAATTTAGCAATTTTGTAAACATTAGGAAAATTTCCCTTTTTAAACTAGCAGACAATATGGCAAGTTTCGAACTTATTTCTTTACTAATTTGTAACGTTAGCACAATTTAGTAATTTATGTCAACAAACACTAGTAAAATTTTCCTTTTTTAAAACTAGTAGACAATACGACAAGTTTCATGCTTATTTCTTTACTAATTTCCAACGTCAATACTCAGGTTCACTCGGTTTCCGTTAGTAACCATTTGACAAGTGCAATTTCAACGTTACGATAAATACGGTAAAGTGGTAAGATACCTTATCCTTTTCCTCTTTTTTCTTCTTCCTTTCCTCGTCGATTTTTTGCTTCTGTTCCTCCCTGGCCCGCTGTCTGTCTTCGAGCATCTGCCGCGCCTCCATCAGAGCCGCCATTTCCTTCTCTTTCAGGGACAGTTTCTTCTTCTTGGGGACGATCTCCGCCTTCGGAGACTTTTCGTTACTTCCTAGACGAGTCATTGTAAAACTCAACATTAGTTAAGAGCATTTCAAACCTTCCTAAACCGTGCTCGAAAAGAGCCCTTACCTTTCTTCCTTGACACAGCCTTCGCTTCACCTTTTTTCTTGTCACCACCTTCTTTGTTTTTCGTTTTGGCCCCGGCACCGTTGCTCATCGGCGAAGTCGAACTCGTCCGTTTCTTGGTGGCCGGCGCATCGAGGACAGGCTTGCCCCCGGCAAAGATGTCGCTGAACTTCATCTCGTTTATATTATATTTCTCTACGAATTTGTCCTGGAAGATCAGAGAGTTGATGCATCAATTTGAAAAAAAAAAAAAAACACTCGAATATGGCGTTTTTCAACGTTCAAAAAATGCATACCTTTAGCATCCATTGACTGTTGCGATTTTCACAAGTGTGTTTTAGAAACAACCTGTTCTTCTCGCGAGAATACACTCCCTTTTTGCGCCTGCAAGACGAGACCCGAAACGGTAAACGCGATCGAGTCAGACAAGTTTTCTCGAGTCGGCTCAAGAACGAATTGAAGAAAATTCACTTACAAAACGTCCGCGGCGGTTAGCACGTGCAGTTTCCTTTCAGGATCATCGCAATCGCACACTTGGTACCGACACTGTGTGGGATCCAATTCCGCACCGCTGCCATCAGGAACAATCTCCTCCCTAAACGGGCCGGCACAAAACACCAAACGTTTGATTACGCGACGAATTCGACTCAAATATTCGGAGAACACGATCTGAATCCTCTTACTCAGGTTTGCGAGCATCGGGTGCCGAGTTCGAAGACGATCTTCTCTTGCCATGCTGCGGCGGCAGCACTTTCACCACCCTGCAACAACGTCTGAAAATGCCCAATGGATTAGCGGAGTTCCCTGAGCACATGAGATTTGCCAATGTTATACGATGTCAGTTCAAAAAGTAAGGAAATTTATTTAGTTAAAAAAAAAAAACGACTCGTTATGTGACAAAATTGAAATAAACACTTTGAAGAGCATTCAATAGTCTATTTTTCCATACAATCCACACAGTTATTAATGCATTTGTCCCATCGCGTCACAGGTTTCTGCATACCGTCAATGAAAAAGTTTTTCAGTTGCCCATAGAGCCAATAGTGTCCATCGAGCTTGTTGTCATTGAGATGGGTCCGACCGCCATTCAATTTTCCACATGGTATGCAGAAATTCGTGAGGTGATGGGACAAATGCATCAATAACTGCGGAGATTATGTGGGAAAATGCTCAACAAGGTGTATATTTCAATTTTGTCACATAATAAGTCTTTCTTTTTTTAAATAAACAAATTACCTTACTTTTTGAACTGCCTTCGTACAAGCTAAACAAGTCATTACCGGTCACCGTCGATGGCGGCCTCCACCTCTTCCCCAACGAAAAACCGATCTTTGACAATGTGAAAAACATCGTCGCAGAGATCGCTCAGCCGTCCACGATTCGTCAGCCGTGCCAGGTACAAGAGTGTCCTCTTCAGCGCTACGGGAATGGCTGCTAGGCTCGTGCGTGCTCTTTCCTCCGATTCCTCGGCTTCCAGATAAGTCAACGACGGTCGACCGGTGAGCTGGCATGTCCACACTAGACTGTTACATAGAATCACCCGCTCGAAGAACGTGCTAGTAAAAAATACATCAAATTTCAAAAAATAAAACTAGTTTATCGAAGAGCGACTTGCGGCAGATTTTTTGACAATGACATCAGAAACTGGCGATATAAATTCGGACAAGTGCAAAATGCCACTTCTTGTGTTTTAGCAGGATGACAATTTCATCGCCTTTCCTACATTTTTCTTTTTGGCATTCGCACATTCAGGCACAGGTTTCCAGAATAAATCCAACGCAATCAGCAGCAAATTTGATTTGGGTCAGTTTGTACAGATACGAGCAGCCCCCAACGACAACAGGGGTGCAAACGCTAGTTCCTCATAGACTGAGCCAATATTTATTATGTAAGATTCAGGGCTGGTAACCAGCCAGCATCATCTAGGGGTCTTATCTTCGTGATAATCAAAACTTTCATTTTTACCAGTTCGCTTAGACCCATTTCACGGTATGTGACTCGCCAGACAGAACGATTACTGTTGTATTCGCTGCAACTTTTAATGACGCATTAAAAACAGTCGAATGCAGTTGCTCACCAACATAACGAGTCGTTGCAGTTAAGGCGAGACACAAAATACACGGCTATTCAGCCAATTTTGCATTTAGCCATTTTACATGCAGCAACATTATCCACTATGTGACTAATTGCTGAAATTCCAGCAAGGCATCGGTCTGTGACCACAATTCAATACTGATGAATTTCCTAATCCCTACCTGAGTCACATAGTACAAAGGTACCCATTGGAAACTGCTTTGTACCAAGTTATCTAGTATGAAATTGCTGTTTTCTGCTTTTTTGCAATGTTGGAAATAAAACAGCTTGATTTGCCAGGTGGAGCTGAAAACTGTAAGCTGGTGATAAAGAAAGTTTCCTGTGCTATTTTGACTAATTACCAGCTCGCGGTAAGGTTGGATTTAGTGCTTAAATACGAAGTTCTTCTATTGACTAAAACTCCTTGAAATTGATGGCTGCTTGTTCAAGCCATGACTCTCAATGAAGTCAATGCATCAATAAAAGTTGCAGCAACTAGTTACCCGGTGTGTATCCTAAACGACCAATAGCACCCCACCAATCTCCAGGTTGAAATCAATGATTCATTGTGCCAAGCTAAAGCCCATTTCAGTGAATCATTGATTTCAATGGACCTTACACGGTCAGTGTTATTGTCATTATTCAGATACTGACAACAAGCCAAACACACTACTAGTGGTATTACCGTCCGTATTTGTTGAAATTGACAGTATTACTAGCAGTGCAGGGTCCCCATCACCTAATGGGCGCGATAACGATGGATTGATATTCGATTCTCGTTACTGACGATTATCCGAATTTTAGAAATACTCACTGTCAGTAGAGCAATAATGACAGTAACACTGCCAATGTAGGGTCAGCATTTGAACAATCAGCACCGGGATCGAGTACTTGAAATATTGTTGTAATGACTGTGTTTATTGACAAGCGCCCTAACATGCCAGCATTACATTATCAATAACTCGATTACTGACGTTTGATTATCCAAACATCTTGATTATAGTCAGTAACTGGTATTTAAAATCAGTCGATCAGTATTAGTGTTGATGTTTGTTGACGCTGACCCTAAATGGTTAGTGTTACTGTCATTATTTTGATACTGACAGTATTGAGGACCCGACACAGGCATTATTACCGTCAGTTTTTACAAATACCGACAGTAATATTCATGGTGTAATGAGCGCAGTACTTATGGATTGATGTTTCCTTCTCATTACTGAGGATTATCAAAATTTTCAGTAACTTCTTGTCGGTATCGGAACAATGATAGTAAGAAGCGGCCTTTGCTGCACCTTGCACTGCTGATAACTGCAATGGTCTCAGACACACTAAAAGTCAGGTCGAAACTTTTGTCTTTACGCAAATTCACAAAACATTTGTCAAGAGCCCGTATAAGGTTGGCATTTGGACAACTTACAGTCAGTATAGGAATAATGACAGTAATACTAAACATGTTGGGTCGGCATTTGGTTAACTGCTGTCAGGATAGGTATAATGACAGTAACACTGACCATCGATGGCTGGCACTACACAACCAGTATTTATGTCCGGATTTTTTGAAAATGGGAGTATTACTAGCAGTGTAGGGTCCCCATAATGGGCGCAGTAAAGATGGATTGATGTTCCATTCTCATTACTGACGATTATCAGAATTTTCGGCAACTTCCCGTCAGTACCGGAACAATGACAGTAACACAGCCCGTGTAGGGTCGGCATTTGGATAACTTACTGTCAATATAGGAATGATGACAGTAACACTGCCTGCATAGGGTCGGCATTTTGCTAACTTGCTGTCTGTACAGGAATAATGACAGTAATACTAAACGTGTATGGCTGGCATTTGGATAACTCACTATTGGTATAGGAATCATGAAAATAATACTAAACACGTAGGGTCGACATTTGGAGAACTAAGTGTCAGTTTAGGAATAACGACAGTAACGCAGCACGTGTAGGATCAGCATTTGAATAACTCGCTGTCGATATAGGAATGACATGTAGGGTCGACATTTGGATAACTTGTTGTCGGCATGTCGATAACTCGCTATTGGCACAGGAATAATGACAGTAATACTAAAGATGCAGGGTTGGCATTTGGATAACTTGGTTAATTCGATGTCGGTATAGGAATAATGACATTAATACTAAACATGCAGGGTAGGCATTTGGATAACTTAAGTGCCAGCTTAGAAATAACGACAGTAACACGGCACATGTAGGGATGGCATTTGGCTAACTTGCTGTCGGTATAGGAATAATGACAGTAATACTAAACATGTAGGGTTGGCATTTGGATAACTTAAGTGTCAGCTTAGGAATAACGACAGTAACACAGCACATGTAGGGATGGCATTTGGATAACTCGCTGCAGGTGTAGGAATAATGACAGTAATACTAAACATGTTGGGTCGGAACATGTAGGGCCTACATAGGGTTGGCATTTGGATAACTCTCTGTAGGCAGTTGGCCAACTTGCTGTTGGTATAGGAATAATGACAGTAATACTAAACATGTAGGGTTGGAATTTGGATAACTTAAGTGTCAGTTTAGGAATAATGACAGTAACACGGCACATGTAGGGATGGCATTTGGATAACTCGCTGTCGGTGTAGGAATAATGACAGTAATACTAAACATGTAGGGTCGGCATTTTCTAACTTGCTGCCGGTATAGGATAATGGCAGTAACACTGAGCATGTAGGGCTGGTATTACATGATCATCATTACTGTCCACATCTGTTGCAATTGACGGTATTATGAGTAATGTAAAGTCCCCGTAAGTAACCCAACTGTCTCGGCCCAAAAGCGGTCTTTGCTACGCCGTACACTGCTGACAACTGCGTCGGTTTAAGTCAAGTCGAAACTTTTCTCTTTACGCACATATGTTATTCACAAAACCGTTTCTCAAACGAGTCAACGTTCGAGAAAAAAGAACCCACTGAATTAGAACAACATGGCTGACCTACGATGTGGAACGTCTTCACAGCTTTCGCAATTCTCCGTCTTCGTTGACCGAAATAAAAAAATACTCACTCGTAATCGCGAAACACTTCTTTGGTGAGCTTGCAGTAAAACAACTCTTCGTTGGGTCGCAAGTTTTCGGGCAAAGGTTCCTTCTGGAAAGGTTGACGTCTGAGCATAGGCATGGCGAAATATCGATTCCGATTCAAATTCCAATTCGCCAACGTCGAACGCGAGCGCGTGATCAGGCCGTTCTGGAACACAGCAAACAACAATAGATGACGAAAGAGAAAGGAACGATATCACGTTCGAACGTTCTTTTAGAACGGAACGACGAAGAATTCGAAACATTGGAAGGTTTTTCGAAAATATAAGCCAGGTTTTGGGCTACGTTTACGAGCAGTTTTCGCCCGCTTTCGGGGAAGGTGGCCAGCGTAAAATGGAAACTCATTCATATGGTAAAATCGGGTACAAAGCGGCGGCGGCGGAGACGACGACGACAGCGAAAATTTCCACCTTGATCGAACGGCAGCCAGGAGGTAGAAACCTTCGAAAATTGGTTTTTACGGACCGAAAAAAGCGTCAGACTCACCTTTTTTGACTCCTGGATTGTACGGTCAGTGATATTTCGACATTGGCCGACCAAATTCGGCTCGATTCATAGCGGTCGACCGTCAAGAAACGCTGGACTTGGCTGGAGAGCAAAGACTTTTCCCGCGGTTGGGCGGGGCCGACGGTCGGGGGCGGAGCCAGCTGACGACACATCGGCCGCTCATTGGTCGCCCCGAGGCCTGATTGACGGCTGCACATGGCACCCCAGGTGGCGCCACTGCGCCCCCCCGCCATTGTCTACCTGGTTAGGAATATTGAGCCCGCATAACTAACCGGTTAGGATCGAGCTTTGCCTTTGTCCAAATTTTGAAATTGTGATGTAGACAACCTTGAAGTTGCTCGGATAAGCTCGGAGGAATGAAGGAACTGGGTTGGGCTCGTTGGACCGAGCAGGACCAGTGAACAACCCACCTATTAAAAATGAATTTTCACTTCATGAGGCCAAATTCAAATATGCCCAAATCTGAAGTTTGAACTAAAATTGTAGCCAAACTTGAACACAGCTGATAACTAGAGAAATTTATCCAATAAAGTGAATAATTTGAAGTAATTGTGTAGTAGAATTGCGGGGAAATCAGAAACTGGCTTTGGAATTGCGGCAGTACTTCATCGTCAATTTTACTACAAAAATGTTCAGTAAAAGTTTCACTGAAAACATTTTCAAAAAAATGACCTTTCTTGCACTGAACCGCAAACCTTTTCGAACTGAAATAATTATGAAGTAGAATTGCAGAAATACCAGAAACTGGTTTTGGAATTACTGCAGTCCTTCATCTGCAAAAGTTTTCAGTAAAAGTTTCATTGAAAACATTTTCAAAAACAAAAAAACAATGACCTAGCTTTCTTGCACTGAATCTTTCCAAACTGAAATAATTATGCTGTAGAACTGCAGGAATACCAGAAACTGGCTTTGGAACTGCTGCATTTTTTTCATCTACAGTTTCCTGCGAACTTTTCAATAAGTTTCACTGAAAACGTTAAACTGATAACTGCAAAGGCCTTTAAATTAAAAGTTTTACTGAAAACTTTCATTGGTAAAAGTTTTATTCAACTAAGATCTAGAACATTTATGACAAAAAACCGGAAATTAAATAACAAATATTCACTGAAAACATTTAAAAAAAAGGGCCCTAGCTCTTGCAGTAATTTTGTAAAAACTTTCCCTGAGCGTGAAAACTGCTAGCTGCAAAAGTGAATAAACTGCAAACTTTCCCTGGGAACATTTTTTTTTATTTTTAAAAATGACTTTTTTCAATGTTTTTTTAATAAGTTTCCCTGAGCCACGTACGAATATTGTTACCAATAAAAGTTTTGAAATTTTACTGCACAAATTAAATAACAAACAATCACTGAAAACATTTTCAAAAAAGGGCCCCTAGCTCTTGTAAAGTAATTTTGTAATAACTTTCCCCGAGTTTCCCTGTCTGAGCAGTTTTCCTGTCTTTAAAACCTTAAAATAAAAAATTAACGTTGCGTAGGCCTTATATGTCCCGAGAAGTCTGCTATATAAAATCTCACAAAAATGAGCAAAGAAAAACACGAACATTTGCTACACACTTATCTTCATTTTCATACAAGCGGTCTCTTGAAGTAAATTCATCGGTCTTCCTTTCCCAATGTGAAGAGGGTCTCCACTTCCATCACCTAAAAAGACAAAGATACTTTAAAAACTGAAACAGACTCGTGCCACGAGTCCAAGTAACTGAAGCACTCATTCGCATCATCAGCAATTGATTATCTTTTGTCTTTGCCGGCATTTCATAACGAATTAAGCGAGAAACAGAGGCATTTTTTTAATAAAACTCCCTCACTGCCCGCAGCGGGGACATGCGTTTAATTCAACTAAGATCGATAACATTTATGACAAAACACTTCCTAATTTTGCATGCTTTTGCAGGGCCAGTGGGCAAAAAAGGGCGATCGAAGCACGGAAGAAGAAGGAAAAACGAGGCTAGCCTAGCAAATCATCGATGTCCGAGCACGGCTTTCCACACGGACACCACCGATGCGGCTGCGGACATGACCAAGCCGCTGGCCACGCTGGTGGCCGCTTCACTGGGGAGTATGTGGCGTGGGTGCGGCCTCTGTTGAGCAACGTTGGGCATCGCACTCGCAGTGACGCAGCCCGGCAACTGACGAGTTTCAGCAATCTGCAACCAAAACTGTCAAAGTTTTAACATCTCGCAAAACTTCCAAACTGCAAGATCCAGAGTGGCAAACAATTTCTAAGATTCAATTTTTAGGACTTTTTAGGACTTTTTGAGATTAAATTTTAGGACTTTTTCAAA